>PVIR01040117.1:0-13523 GCA_004026965.1 Petromus typicus | reverse complement strand
CTCAGGCCCAGAGGGGCTGCAGCAAGAGTGTCTCCAGACAGCAGGAAAAAAGCGCCTTAAGGTCACCCAGAATTAAACATCAATTATAGTAAAGAAGCGGGTGATGTGAATACCAGACCAAAGCTGCTTTGTGGCTTGGGCTTAACTCCTTTTAAGCATGCAGTATACTAACAGAGGAACATGTTATATGTCATTAACAGAAATTAATATTTATAAGTGACAATTGTCACTGTCATCAAAATGAAAACTACAGAAGGAACAAAGGTAGCCTGTATACCTAATTTTCTCACCCAGATATCATTGTGGAAAATGCATATTTTTCTGAATGATTTTAATGTATATATTTACATTATTTAAAAATACATTCTAGGGCTGGGTGTGCTGGCTCATGCTTGCAATCCTGGCACTCAGGAGGCGGAGGCAGGAGGATTGTTGTGAGTTTTAGGCTAGCCTAGGCTATATAGTAAGTTCAAGGCCAGCCTGAACTACAAAGCAAGACCCCAGTCTCAAAAAAAAAAAACAAAAAAAAACTAAAAATCATTGTAGGGGCTACAAATACAGCTCAGTGGTTCCAGCACCTGCCTTGCAAGCACAAGGTCCCAAATTCGATCCCTGATACCACATATCACATTCTGGGCATAGTGGCTCACGCTTGTAATCCCAGCACTCAGGAGGCAGAGGCAGGAAAATTGCTGTGAGTTCAAGGCTCGCCTGGGCTACATAGTGAGTTCAGGGCCAGCCTGAACTATAAAGCAAGACTTGCCTCAAAAAACTAAAAATAAATAAATAAATAAAACATTGTAAAAGGGCTGGGGATGTAGCTCAGCAGTATAATGCCTACCTGGCAATTGAGTTTGATTGTCTGTGTTCAGCAGTGCAACTTTTCCTTCTCAAGAATTTCTTCTAGGGCTGGGGAGTTAGCTCAGTGGTTCCGGCGCCTGTCTTCCAAGCGCAAGGGTCTGAGTTCGATCCCCGGTAACCACATACCATACTGGGTGTGGAGACTCACGCCCAGCAGCAACCGGTACCACATACCACAGTGCCAGGCATGGTGGCTCACGCCTGTCATCCCAGCACTTGGGAGGCAGAGGCAGGAGGATTGCTGTGATGTGAGTTTGAGGCTGAGCTCAGGGCCAGCCTGAACCACAAAGTAAGACCCTGTCTCAAAAAACCTAAAAAAAAAAAAAAAAAAAAAAATTCTTCTATAAGCAGAGTGTCGACTCATTCTGATACTTTTCTGTGTTTCTGATATGTTCAATTATGTTCACAAAAAACATTAAATATATTTGTTGCTTGTGATACAGAATTTTAAACATTTGCTATTGAAAATAGTATGGTCCTAGGAAATACATACTTACTGTTAGTGCAAACAATGTTTCTTTGTAACTTTTGTGTATATTTATGATGCACAGTTGGAGCCCCAGGCCTGGCAGGTGCTCGCCAGGTACCCTACCACTGACTGCGCTACATCCCTTGCTGATAATGGTTTTTAAACTGCAGTCTGCTGATTATGTGTAATCGAACAAAGTTCAAGAAGTTCACACAAGCTAAAAAGTCCTATAGAACTCATTCTACATAGACTTACTATGTTCTTTCACAGGAATACAATTTACTATCTTTTTTTTTGTTTGTTTTTTTGAGACAGGGTCTTGCTTTGTAGTTTAGGGTGGCCCTAAGCTCACCCTCAAACTCACATCACAGCAATCCTCCTGCCTCTGCCTCCCAAGTGCTGGGATTACACGCCCGGCACTATGGTAGTGGTACTGGTTGCTGCTGGGCGTGAGTCTCCACACCCAGTATTGTATGTGGTTAACCAGGGAATTGAACCCGGGTCCTTGGGCTTGCAAGACAAATGCCAGAACCACTGAGCTAAATCCCCAGCCCAACTACCTTCTTATTGCAGTAAAACTTGTACATCATGTATCTGCAAAATTTTAAGTATCTGGGATGGTTTTGCAGGGGCCACAAAATCTATCTCTGGTTATTTCTTAGATATTTCTATATCATAGCATGAAAAAATGCTCCTGCAATGATAGTAATTTAAATTCATAATCTCAGTACAATCATAATGCCAAATCTTTTTTTTTTTAAGGTTTTTTTTTTTTTGAGACAGGATCTCGCCTTGTGGTTCAGGCTGGCCCTCAGCTCAGCCTCCAACTCACATCACAATCCTCCTGCCTCTGCCTCCCGAGTGCTGGGATCACAGGCGTGAGCCACCATGCCCGGCACTGTGGTATGTGGTACTGGTTGCTGCTGGGTGTCCACACCCAGTATTGTTATGTGGTTACCGGGGAATCGAACCTGGTCCTTGCGCTTGCAAGACAGGCGCCGAAACCACTGAGCTAACTCCCCGGCCCCATAATGCCAAATCTTAATAAATAACTTCCATAGTAGTACAAAACCATTATTCTAGATTTTGTGCAAACAAGATAAAAAAATCTCTGGCCGGGGATTTAGCTCAGTGGTTCAGGCACCTGTCTTGCAAGTGCAAGGACCTGGGTTTGATCCCTGGTAACCACATACAATACTGGCTGTGGAGACCCACGCCCAGCAGCAACCAGCACCACATACCACAGTGCCGGGCGTGGTGGCTCACGCCTGTAATCCCAGCACTCGGGAGGCAGAGGCAGGAGGATTGCTGTAATGTGAGTTTGAGGCTGCGCTCAGGGCCAGCCTGAACTACAAAGCGAGACTTTGTCTCAAAAAACCTAAAAATAAATAAATAAATAAATCTCCCCACAATGAGCAATCCTGTATTCTTTCAGCCATGTCACGTACAGAGGCTGGAGCTGCCTTGCATGTCCTGGGCTCGGGGTTAGACCCACAATACCACCAAAGCAGAGAACACTAGCTGTGTGAGGAGTCCCTCACTGACTTAGTGATGCTCTTTCACGTCACACTGCACCAGGCACTGACTGGTAGGTCCCTGCGGTTCCCTGGAGAGCAGGACGCCGCTTCCACCCAGAGACTTTCCAGGGGGAGTGAAGAGCAGTTCAGACCTGAAGGGTGGCTAAGAATTCTCAGGGAGGTAGCAGGGAGTATTGAAAGGAGTGTTTGTGGCCAGCAGAACGGCCCAGGTGAAGGTTATCTGGGACATTTGATGGAGAGCTAGGAGTGCTGCATGGCTCAGATACAGAGTGCAGAGGGTAGGGAAGGCCTTAGGAAGGGCTGATACCGAAGCACAGATCGTGAGGAAATTGGAAGCCGTGCTGAGGAAGTTTTCCAAGGACTTATCCTCGGGACAGGGTTGAAGGTTTTGGATGGGGCTAACCTGGGAACAAGCATGAAGGTGGGCAGAACAGCGATGGTGTCTGTAGTCACTCAGGCAGGAGATGACACTGAAATAGGCCATGATGGCGAGAACAGGAGATTTGGACAGATACGTCACAGATTAAAGATAAAATCAGTAAGATGAAGTGAGTGACAATTAGATGTGGGAAGTAAGAGAGAAGAAGGGGTGTAAGGTGCCTGAAGACCATTTCTTCCATCAGTGCTCAGTAATACTCATGTTAAGGATGGCTCTTTTCCAATTAAAAAACTAGTAAAGTCAATAAATTATTAACTCTGTAAATCAAGAATGTCATTAAGGTAGCACACACACGTGAGCCCAGTAGTCAGGAGGCTGAGGCAGGAGAATTGAGAATTTGAGGCCAGTCTAGATAGTATAGCAAGACCCCATCTTGGGAGAGGAACCACAAAATATTGTTGGCCCTGCTTGCTGTCAGGCGTACTTTTTCCAAAAAGTGAGTATTTGCTATTTATTTATAACATGTTTAGTATTATGATTATATATCGTTGCTCACTGCCATTCTCCCAGCTTAGCCAGGTCACATATGGCCCGATTAAGTCATAGTAAGTGTATTTATGCTCGAGACACAACAGCTAAAAGACGTTCTGTGCAGGAGGAGAACACTCAGCCGTCTTGACCACAGGGAACTTTGTGCTTGAGGGATCCTTCCATCCTAGCTTCTTTTCGTTAAGAGACGACTCTTATTTTGACTTGGTTTCATTAACTGACCCAAAGAATAGGGAAGAGGAGGTCGTCTGGGAGACCAAGGAGGGCTTCAGTGTGAGGCTCAGAGCTCTGGCTTCTTGTGGTAGAAATCACGCCAGGCCCTGGGAACGCAGCGGCAGAGAGGGCTGAGCAGGGCGGAGGCAGGCACGCTCGGAAGTCGTCGGTATGAGCAGAGGCGCCAGTTGGTGGAGGGTGGAGTGAAGGAGCCCCTGTGAGCCCGGTAGGCTGCGCGTGCACTCCGATGGCAGAGCAGGGCCTGGGTGGGAGGCGCCGAGGAGCACTGGAGCGGGTAAGGGTCGGCAGCGTTTGGGGAAGGACCCGTGACCTGTGTGACCACGAGTTTCCTTAGTCCCCCGCGGTTCCCTTCGGGGATCTCAGCAGCTGGCCGCTGTCTGTGCTTGCCTTGGGAGGGCAGCTTCTTTTTACAGCTGAGAGTAGCGAGGCTTTGCACACCACCCAGAGATAACAGCAGGAAATCACAGGTGGAAAGTAGCCTGATCAGTTTAAGAAAGTTTTTACGTGACTGAGCACTGCTTGTTCTTTTGGGGCCACTTATGGGTTCATTTCTTCCTCTTGCTCTTCCTTCTTCTGGGATGCTAGGGATTGAATCCAGGCCCGTGGCATTGGGCCACGCCCTTGGCCCCTTTTCTTTATTTTGAGATTGCCCACACTGGGCTCACATTGAAGGTCTCGGACCATTCAAAGTGAAAACTTCTGGGAAATAGAGTATTGTGGGAGTATGTACTCACAGTTCTTTATGTAGGATGAATGTGTTTCGTGACATTTTTAAAAACGGGAGGTAAGGTTCCTTTCATTGAACCTACTTTGCAACTACATTTGTATGCAAAACTTATATACAAAAATTAATATGGGCCTGAGGACTTAGCTCAGTGGTGCCCAACTAGTACAAAGTCCTGAGTTCAATCCCTGGTAGTAGAAAAAAAAAAAGTTAGAACTATTTCCCCTAGAGGTTGAGAGTGGAAGAATATGCTATGTCCATAAGTGGGAAAAGAAGGCTGAGTTTTCCTCAGAAGGGAAAAAAAACCACAGATACTATTGTATAGGATTTTAAAATTTTTATTTATAAGCTGGTATTACCAACTATATCCTATTTTTGCATATTCATTAGATAAATAAAAATTGCTTAACCATGAGGCCCTGGAAGTATTTCCTGCATTCTCGTAGTGACAAACACCCCCCACACCCATTTCTGATCCCTTTCTCGAGCTGAAGGGACAGAGCAGCCTGTGGAGAAATGACCGGTTTCTAGAAACCAGGCTGAGCACACGCAAGAGGAGTTCCTGAATGGAACAGTTCAGGTTGCTCTAAATTCAGGAAGTGCTCAAGAAACAGACGGCCTGGGGACATAGCTCAGAGTGGAGAGCTGGCCTGGCACACATGGGACCTCGGGTTTGAGCCACAGCACAGCGAAAGAAAAGCAAAATGGAGATGGGGACCAGTCCAAACTACAATATAAACCACGTAGAGAAAGGGGTTTCTCCTGGGCACAGAGGAAGCCAATGAAAGAGTTCCCAATGATCAACAAATGTTGAAAACCAAAAAAAAAGTGTGTTGGATTATGAGCCAGCATGTATATCTATGAATGTGAGTCCGTGATGGTATAAATCAGGCATCTGATACCTTTTTTCCCCCTTTGTTACATGAAACTCCCCCTCCCCCATCCTAGCTGGAGAATTGAAGGATGGGCTAAGATGGCGGGTCCACCGCCACAAGAGAGGTCCTCAGGGTGGGACAAAGCACCCGGGAGGGGAACAGTGTCTGAGCCCCCTCTGGAAGGTGCAGGCTGCTGTCTCATTCTGTCCTGAGAGCTCAGAACAGTGGCCTGGCTCACAGAACTCGTGACTAGGTGGTGAGTGGGTGACTTGTGCAGGGTGTCGGTTGGCACAGCGTGTGGCAGGGAGGCCCGGAGGTGCTGCTGTCATGCTGTGAGCCTGGCATGTGTCACACCGGGCAGGAAAGGCTGATGTGTAGAGAGCCTGAGGAGATACAAATGGCAGTTTTGTGGCCATTTAAATGTGAAAGAAAACAGGAGAGGAGAAGGAAAGGAAGAAATCTGTAGACTCTGAATCTAAGAACTGAGGACCCTGCTGGTCCAGTACGCCAGCGATGCAGATTGTACTCTCAGTCCTGGAGGAGGTGTCATGAATGTGAGCCTTTTCTTGCTAGGATTTTCAGTGTTAACCCATTTTCATGCCTGAAAAAATAGATATACCTAGATAGCCTCATGAATTGTGGCCTGTTTAGGGAGGAACAGCTTTGAGGGGAAAGAGGAACTTAGTTTTGGAAATGCTGAAACTGAGCTGTTGGTAGCGAGCTGACCAAGTGGAAATTCTTGGACTTGGGACTAGAGATCATCTTAAAGATTTTCTTTTGTGTTTTTCTGGTGGAAGGAGGAAAAATGATTTGTTTTCCCCATACAAAAAAGAACAATTCTGCTTCCCTTGCCCTATTTTATTTCTCCTGATTGTTTTATTTCAGCTTAATAACCTCAGGAAATGGTTACAGTGGCTCCCGGACGAAAAATGACTTGACCGTTTTTCTCTCTGACAGTGGCTTTGGGGACCATCTCCTGTGGAGCTGAGTAGTGTTTAGTGGGTCATTTTGACCTCTCATGCATGTGTGAAGGGCACAATTTCACAAGCCTGTGCAGCGCCCCGGTGCCATTTAACCCTGGCTCTGTAGCTAACACTTATCATTGAGGGGAGGGCCTTGAAGGCCTTCCAGGGGTGGGCTGATGCAGCGAACTCAGAGACTGTTTCTGCTCGGAATTCTCACCGACCGATATCCTAGCTACCAGCAACGTGGGGTAATTAGTGAGATAATAATGCTTCCTTTTGATTCTTAACAGGAAGCTCTCCTTCAGTGAATCTTGTTACTAACATGGTGCCCCATTTTCTAACATTAGAATAATTTACGGACCATGAAGCAGGATGTAACATTATTTTATATTAAGAACAGATGTACCTGAACTTCCTTCCTCACCTTGTTATTTATATCTTTGCTTTAGAGAACTTTGTTCGTTTCTCACATGGTATTTTTTCTTCCAGAGATAGTAACTTTCCTATGTGTGTGCTGCTGACTTAATTCAGGGCCTTGTGCGTGCTGGACAAGTGCTCCGCCACTGAGCTTCGTCCTAACCTGAAAGTCCTGTCATACCCTTGCAGCAGTTAAACTGAGTTACTCGTGTTTTTTGGCTCCTTGTAAAACTTTTCGAGGAGAACTGATATTAGCAAATGGAAATGGAGGGAAAGGTCTACCACAGCTCTGGAAAAATGACTACTGTGAATTATGTGGCAGGAAAGTTTCAGATTGAATCATCTTTACAGTGTTCCTTGTCACAATAAGTAGTTTAATGGCAAGTGACTGTTTTGTTGCTGGAGGCAAAGGATTGCTCTCTTGGTGTCTCCTTAGCGGAGAATAATATGTTAGCAAGAGGGAGAGATGTGTATTATATTGTGTGGTAAATACAAAAGAAATGCTATTAATATGGCTTCCTAGAAATACATTGGGTAAGTGCTTCTCATAGCAAGTAGTCATCTAGTAATAATTGGTGTTATTAAAATAATAAAATCATCTATATTTTATACATGAGGAAACCTTGACTCAAAGAAATTGTGATTTGCTATATGCTGTAAGAATGGTAAAAATCAGCTACTACTAATGTATACCTAATATGTACCAATAAATTTTTAAAAAGTTACCAAGTACTGTCAAACACATGGTTCTTATTAACCTAAAAGTTACTAACACTTTCATCAGATCAGCTGCAACTTCAGTGACTTTATTATACATTTTTAATTAGTGTGTTTTCGATACATAAGAGAGTTATCTAGGAGCATCTATATACATACATATATATATATATACATACATTTATATACACACACACACATATATATATATATGCACATATATATCACTGCAATTAATGTTTGCTTCCTGTCCTCTTAGATATTCTTTATTTTTTTCTAATTTATTAATTCATGCATCCATCCATTTTTGGTACTAGGAGCCAAACCCAGGGCCTGCACATCGAGCTACATCTCCACCTCTTCCTTATTTTTTATTTTGAGACAGAATCTTGTGAAGTTGCTCAGGCGGGCCTTGTGCTTTCCTTCTTCCTGCTCAGCCTGCAGTGCTGGGCCTACAGGCCCGCGCCGCCGTGCCTAGCTTTGGGGAGTCTCGAAAGTTTTTTTTTTCCTTGTTTCTTATTTTTACTAGAAAAAATGATAGTGTGCTGACCCAGGGATAGGAGCGAAAACTTTCTTTACTCCTTTTTTATCTGTGAACTGTAAATCCTGGGTTCATCACTGAGGTTTTTACTAGTGGAAAGTTGTGTTCTATGGTTGGTGGTAGGCTGCACGATGCCTGGTCCTGCTGTTGTGTACTAAAGAATTTACCTACTCTACTACTCGGATTCTTGGCACTGAATTCTTAACTATTAGAATTTCCCAAGTGATAGGAAGGTTATGCTAATGAGATGACTAGGGATGGGTTGTTGGGTAACTTCAGGATCCGAGCTTCAGGGCAGGAGCTGTCCAGGACCTAGTGTGATTAAATATCAGCTTTGAACAGCCAGGCTACCGGGGAGTGGGGAGATTGGAAATTGGATTCAATCATGTACCTGGTGATTTAGTCAACTCTGCCAGAGTGATGGATGTCAGGAAGCTTAACAGAGTATGTGTGTGTGTGTGTATGTGTGTGTGTGTGTATGTGTGTGTGTGTGTGTATGGTATGCCATGATTTTCATGGAAAAGTTGTGTAACACTGCTTTTCTGCCAAGGCCTTGCGCTGTGTGCCTCTTCCTTTAGAACTTAGGATTTGTATCCTTTGTAATAAATTGGAATCAGATGCCCAGGCGGGGTTGAAGTGAGTAATGTCACTGTGTCGTATACTCTTGGTCTTCAGTGAATAAGTTCAGTAACTGACCTGTATTAGTGGAAAGATAAAAATATGTTATGGCTGTTTAATTTTGGTATAATGAAAAGGAAAAATAATGTGGATCTCTTAATTTGGAACTGACTGGTGGATAGTGATGTAGTCTTAATATCATCTTAAGATAAGCTTTGAAGATACTGACTTTCTCTTTAAATATTCCTCACTAGAGTCAGAAGATTTGTACAGATCATCTAGGTTCCTGTTGATTCTCTTAATGATCAGTGTCCCAGATGTGCCTGATCTTTGACTTGGAGGCTGTGGGCTTTTCTAGAAAAACTGCCAGCTCACTGTTAGAACACATGGTCTTAGCTTAGTACTGGATGTATGACTTCTTTGAAAGATAAACAACAGGCAAATTCTGGGCCAGGGATTTAGCTCAGTGGTTCCGGCATCTGCCTGGCAAATGCATAGTCCCAAGTTCAATCCCCAGGAACCACGTACCACAATGCTGGGAGTGGTGGCTCACACCTGTAATCTTAGCACTAGGGAGGCAGAGGCAGGAGGATTGCTGTGAGTTCGAGGGTTGCCTGGGCTACATAGTGAGCTCAGGGCCATCCTGAACTACAAAGAGAGGACCCTACCCCCCAAAAACAGGCAAAATCTACTCCACATTCGAAGAACTGTACTCATTGTGTATTGTATTTGAACATAGTAACATATGAGGTGGAGAAGCATCAAGGAATCGATGGCACAAGTGTAGTCAGGGATTAGTATTGCATTCTAAAGTCAGACCAACACATAAAAACTCAGGCTAACACAGAAATGCATGACCTGCTGTTACTGCTGTACAACCCCAACTTCTGTCTTGAGACAGTAAAAGCTTATTTCTCCCTCACATTTAGTCCAGAGTGGGTGAAGGGTCCATGGCCTCTACTTTGTAGAGCCATTTGGTAACCTGTTTTTCTTCCATCCTGAAGCCTCATTTGCATTTGTGTTTAGCTGATGGGTGGCAGAGAAAAGACAGATCATCCCCATGCCTGGCTGTAACCAGCCCCTCACACCTCACTTTTAAGAGCCAGTCGCCCAGATGTCGGTGAGGAAATGCTGGTACATTGATGTGGGGACTGTGAGGTATTTGTGATGAATCATTCCTTTAATCCTTCAGTTCAGAAGTCCTGTAGGCAACTTTCTGAGCTCTGTTTTAGTAGGTTTCAGCAAGCCTTTTTGGAGTACAGAATTTTCCCAGTGTCAGTAAGTCAGTGGTACCCCAAAGTAGTTTAACCTTTGTTACTGTCCTGGGATTACTCAAACCTCCGACTGTGGAGGGGGACATTTCCTGACCATCAGTATTACCACTATTTGACTGGTTTTGGTTTTTTGTTTTGTTTTGTCCTGTTCTGTTTTGTTTTTATGGTATTGGGGATCTAACTTGGGCCCTTGTGCTTCCAAGGTAGGCGTGGTACCACTTGAACGAAATCCCTGGCCCTGTTTATTATTATTATTATTATCATCATATCATCATCATTTGGGGCTTTCTTTTTTTTTTTTTTGAGACAGGGTCCCGCTTTGTGGTTCAGGCTGGCCCTGAGCTCAGCCTCAAACTCATATCACAGCAATCCTCCTGCCTCTGCCTCCCAAGTGCTGGGATGACAGGCATGAGCCACCATGCCCAGCACTGTGATATATGGTACTGATTGCCACGCCCAGTATTATTATGTGGTTACAGAGGATCGAACCCGGGCCCTTGCGCTTGCAAGACAGGCGCCAGAACCACTGAGCCAAATTCCTGGCCCCATTGGGGCTTTCTTGAGACAGGGCCCCATTGCATAGCCCAGGTTGACCTTGATCTCACAGGGTCCTCCCACCTCACCCTCCTGAGAGTTGAGATTGCAGGCGTGCACTAGCACACCCAGCCTCGGTCTCTTTAAAGGAAGAACTCCAGCATCTCTGAGGATATCTGGTAGGTGAGGCACATGAGTACCCTGTAAAAGACATCCAACAGTTTTAACATGGCAAAGCTACTGTAAAGTGAGTTTGTTAAGCCTTGTCCAAGAGCTGACACTTCATAGTTAAGAGTATTTAACAGAATAGTTTATTAATTAGGTCCATAATAAAGAATACATTTTAGGATATATTTGTGTAGAGTGATGTACAAAAGGTAGATTACTTATAGGGCCGAGGATTTAGCTCAGTGGTTCCAGTGTCTGCCTGGCAAGTACAAAGTCCTGAGTTTGATGTCCTGTAACCATATGCCACAATGTGACTCACATCCATAAGCCCAACACTGATAACAACCTACCACAGTGCCAGTGTGGTGACGCACACCTGTCATCCCAGCACTCAAGGAGGCAGAGGCGGGAGGATTGCTGAGTTCAAGGCTAGCCTGGGCTACATAGCAAGTTCAGGGCTAACCTGAACTACAAAGTAAGACCCTATCTCAAAAAAATGATAGATTACTTATAAGATTGGATATATGTCTTTATCTTAAATATTAGAATATACATTTGGAGGTCTTGTGATGTCTTCTAGGCTAACCCCAACTCCTGGGCTCACGTGATCTTCCAACCTCAGCCTCCCATGTAGCTGGAACTACATGTGTGCTATCACACCTGACTTTGGAATATGATTTTTTTTTTTCAGTACCAGGAATCAAACTGGGGCCCTTGTGCTTCCAAGGTAGACGCAGTACCACTTGAGCTAAATCCATGGTCCCTGGAATATTTAAATACCCCTGGTTTCTGGCCAAGAGTGGTGTCTGTAATCCCAGCACTTAGGAGGCTGTGGCAGGAGGATCACCACCTGCCAGCCTAGGATACATAGTGAGTTCAAGGCCAGTCTGAACTATATAGTGAGACCCTGTCTCAAAAAACTCCAAATAAATAAGTAAAACTTGTTTTTTAGAGCAGTTTGTGTTTGTAATGCTTGTTTGTTTGTTTGTTTTTGCGGAGCCTAGTATCAAACTTGGGACTTTGCACTTGCCAAGTAGGCGACAGTACCTACAGCAGTTTTAGATTTACAGAAAAATTGAGATGACCCTATATAATTTACAAATATCCCTCTCCATACAGTTTCCCCTTTGTTTGCTGTTGTTTTGAGACAGGGTCTCATGTGCAGTTCAGGCTGGCCTTGGACTCCCTGTGTAGCCCAGGCCGGCCTCAAACTCGAAATGACCTTCCTGCCTCAGCCTCCCAGGTGCTGGGATTATAGGCGTGTGCTACCACGCCCTGGTACGTTTGTTAGTCAGTGAGTGAATATTGATCATTACTGCTAACTAAAGTCCGCACCCTAGTGGTGACCTATCGCCCTTTCTCCCTTAGAAGAATCCCAGTATGCCCCCCATCCCATTCAGTTGTCATGTCCTCTGGTGCTCCTCTTCCCTCTCCCAGCTTCTTAGACTTCTGTGGTCCTTGACAGTTTTTGGGACGACTGTTGTGTGTGTTACTGTTGCTTCTTTTGAATTTGATCTTTTACTTATTAGATTGAGCTTTGGGATTATATGCTGACTGTGTTTGAACTTGCAAGAAATTGCTAAACTGTCATCAAGAGTGGCTGTGCCATTTGGCATTTCCAGCATCAGGGAGTGAACATTCCTGTCACTTCACACCCTCGTTAGCATCTGATAAAGCTGGGTTTTTGGTACAGTCGCTGGGGAACAATATTTAAAGTTGGACATTTAGTCATGCTGTCATACTTTATTATATCTTGCTAGAGAAACACTAGCTTTTACTTGTCATTTCTCTTCCCTTTTAGAAGAGGATGTGTATGCCCTTCCCCGCATGTTTGAGTGGTCTTTCATTGATAACATTAAATTACCCGTTCTGTTTGCTTTTCTGTTACTAACAGCACAGACACTGCGTTCCGCTGGTATTAATCTACAGTCTTGGTGTTAATGTCCCATGTTTAATTTTTGTTAATTTTTTATTCTCATTTTCCATTCTTAAGTCATTTTTGCTGTTTTATTTGTTTTTTTCTTTGTTCATAAAGCTTTTTGTTTTCTGTCACATTATGTAGTTTTGTACCAATGGCTAGAAGCAGATCGTCATGGCAGGAGCCAAGATGCTGCCAGTACGACTTCAGGTAAAAATAAACTAAAAAATGAGATGAAAGAAATTATTATTTTAATTCACGCCACACCCATTCTAAATGCTTTCTTATTTGATTTTGCTTGGACAAACAGAGGTATTAGTTTGTATTCTGTTCTCTCATCTATATCTTAATTTTCAGTAAACACTTCATTTGCTTCAGGCCTTGAAAGGAATGTATTGATTGGCCTTTGAGCTGTCTTGGCATATATTTCCTAATTATTGGGAGAAAGTCTTAATTTCAGCTTAAATGTGTATATTTGTGATATTATTTGGAATTAATTTTGTAAATAATTATGGCAAGGACATTAATATTTGAGTTTCAGAGTGGAGAGGTGCTGACACTCGAACCCAGGGTCTCAGGAGGATATTTTCACTAATTTATAATTCTCAGGATGATATTTAAAAGGTAAATTTTAACAAGTAAAAGGATGTTTATGTACAGTTTCTGTTTACTGGGAATCTAAATTCTCAGACCTAGCCATTTTATCTGTTTAGACCTTGCAATAAATTCTAAGAAATTTTTT
>PVIR01040116.1:0-13548 GCA_004026965.1 Petromus typicus | reverse complement strand
AGGAATTTATAAATTTCATACAGATTTTGTTCACACTCTTGTAGACTGGTGTCATGTCCCCAGGACTCAGAAGTCTACAGTCCTGACCGACTCTTGTTGCATAAAAGTCAGTCCTAACCATATGAATGATAGCCCAATAGTGCAGAGAAAACAACGGGATTGGAATTTTGAAGGAAGCAGAACCCAAATTTGCCCATTATACTTCAAGTCACCTCTGTCTTCCACCTTACTGTGATATTTTATTCAAAGCAGAACAGTTGTGTTTCTCTCCACCTCATTGTCTACTTCCATATTCCTCTTGGAGTTGTTGACTAGATGCATATTCTTTTTGTTGTCCTCTAATCAAAGCAAGGAAACCGGCTCTATAAATGTTGACGACTTTAAAAATATGAGTCATATTTAGAAATGGCAAAAATGCTTATAGTACAAGTATTATTTAAGTCCACTTAAGCAAGGTGTTAAGGAAATTTTTCTCTAACAAAATGAAGGTTCTTCATCAAGTTGTGTTTAATATTATGTATTTTCAATCACAAAATAATCGATAACTCCATTGATATAATGGACCTGGGCTGTGTGTGTGTGTGTTTTCTTCTGTACTGAGGAATAGAAATTAGAAAGAAATGGTTAAAGAATGAAATTTGGGGAAAAATAAAGCAAACAGAGTCAAAATGAGATAATACTTCCCAAATAACTAATGTGAAATGTGAAATAATAAAGATGACATAAGCATGAGTTTCAGGTACACAGTGGAGGGTCATGAAAGTCAAATTATCATTGCTCCATTGCACTTTGCTAGTGTACTTTTAAGACATCATATGACATTAAATATGCCATCAAGGCACTGCAACCCAAACTGATGCTTGTGAGCAGCTGGCACAGCAGTGTCTTAAAAATTTACAGTAGTGATCATTCCACTGGAAAGCGGTCATTATGAGATTGGGAAAATATAGCATGGAACCTTAATTCAATCTGCATCATAAAGCCCAGAGATAAATGTCACTAGCAAAACAATCTATTATAGGAACACTGATATTTTTAATAAGAAATAGTGTGAATAACTTCAAAAGTAAATGAAGAGGAAATGTTGCATAAGAGTCAATCCTAAGCAACGTTTTGTTCTGTGTTTTTCACAACAGAGTAAGAGCTCAGATGTTGATTTCACATAAAGACTAAAATCTAGCATAAATAAGGATTCAATGTGATATATTATATCATTCATTTGTGAAAGTCTCATAGGGTGAATAAATTAATATCATTCTTGGTTATTGATAAGACAACTGAAATGCATAATGAATAAAATGTCCCTGTTCTTATAGTCTGATTCCAGACTCTGTTCTCATTTTATACTATCTGGAAGCAGGATCTAACTCAGAAGTGAGGTGGTAGATTTGTTGAGGGGGATCCTTAGTAACTGGTCCCCTTCATCAGCTCTCTTGACAAATTAATATATATTTTTATGGAAAAGAACAATTATCATGAAACTTCAAATTTATAACAAATCTAAACTATGCTGAAATCTACTGACAGAACAAGTAAAAGATTTTTTAGTGCTGTAAACAAAGTGATTATAAGAGTACAAGAAAAATTAAATACAAACCAACCAGGTTATGAGTGTATGAAGATTCAAGGAAATATGTGTGTAGACAGAGGAAAAGACACGTGGTGAGCAACTGTAGGGATAGAGACACGAGGAGAGTGGCATGTGTGTGCATGTGTGTATGTGTGCATGCTTCTTTTTCATTTTCATTTTTCTCATTTTCTTTTTGATTATAGAGAGATTTGCTAAGAAATTTTGGCATGTAAAATGATACTTCAAGATAAATTTCCTGTAGAATATTTTACCACTATTTTAATGAATATAAGATAAAAATTAATGATATTTCTCAGAATTTTAAGTAAATATTGCCTAATTATTAATGTGACATATCAGATACAAGCCATTATAATTGTCTAACTACAGATAGATGAAAGGTAAGAATGTCTGTCTAGGGCCGGGGATATAGCTCAGTGGTTCCGGCGCCTGTCTTGCAAGCGCAAGGGCCCAGGTTCGATCCCCGGTAACCACATAACAATACTGGGTGTGGAGACTCACCCCAGCAGCAATCAGTACCACATACCACAGTGCCGGGTGTGGTGGCTCATGCCTGTAATTCCAGCACTTGGGAGGCAGAGGCAGGAGGATTGCTGTGATGTGAGTTTGAAGCTGAGCAGAGGGCCAGCCTGAACCACAAAAGCGAGACCCTGTCTCAAAAAAACCTTAAAAAAAGAATGTCTGTCTATCCTGAGAGACAGAGATAGAAACAGAAAGAGAGAGGGAAAGACAAAAACAGAGAGGTGTCAAAATATTCTAAGCTGGAGCAACTATAATATGAAATAAAGTAGACACAGGAACAAACTGAATACTGATCTCTAGATAATAATATCAAAAATCTGAGGCGTACTTTAGATTGTATTATAAGGTAATGAAATTGAAGTTCAGCTTCAGCCATTGACATCTAATGAAATATTTTTCTATACAGTTATTAGGAAGCAAGAGAAAATTCCTCCACTTGTACATGCCAGTCATTATCATCACTATGCAAGAAAATTCTGATGGAACCACAACTTGACCATCAAAATGAGCCAATATATACTGGAAGAGACTGGGTAGGAAATGATGAAATGAGGAATTAATTTAAAATGAAGAAGGAGAAGGAAGGAGTGCACAGTGTTGTAGTTAATGGTTACGAAGCCATGAGTAAGGAAAGGTCTGGATGACTCACCAACTCCCAAATGCAGGAAGAGGAGGTCCTGCCTGCATTAAATGACTTTGTTCTCACTGGCTAGACAACAGACAGGGAGAGTCTCACACTGAAGTGGTTCTGGATACAAATACCCAACAGATTGTGAACCAGCAAGTCAATGAACAATGGCTATAACATTTGGAAAAGATGAGTTCACTTTTAACTTTGGTGATGAAGTGGGGAAATCATAATTTCATAATTTTAGGGGAGAAATTCTATATTAGGTTGAAGCCAGTAGAATGTTAGTCTTAGTGACACAAAGAAAATCAGATCTATTTCAGGGATTTTTGTTTACATGAGCCAATAAGTTCTCCTTTTTATGCTCACAGTACCTAAAGTAATTCTTTGTTACAACCAACAGAAATATTCTGAACTAATAAAATTACACTGTGGCATCCACATAAGAATATGTGAACAATTAGAGAAAATGACTCATATTGCTTACATTTAGTAGAGCAGTTATAATATCTATAATATTATTCATGATATGATGGTAATATATATAAAAGTTATTAAAAATAAGATAAACTCCTATATACATAATCATACACTATTTAAAATTTTAAAAGTAAAAATGTTAGTGCAGAACCACACACACAAAAAGACTACATATGTCCTGAGTTTTCTAATAATATAACTGGTTTTAGATGAACGGCTTGTTTTGGTTTAAATGCTTATTCCCCTAATACATGAAACATTATGAATATATTTGAAACATAATTTAGAATAATCTACTCTGAAAAAGAGCTTATGTGAAATGAACAGGTAATATATTGGTAAACATACCACATAACATTGATAATTAATGTTTTATAGCTATCTTCTTGAAATAAAAAGTATAATAACTTATGGATTCTATTACAATAATATCCAAGAATTCAAAGGGTTTGTGAAGGGCAGGAAGACCTTAATCAATTTATTTAACAGGTATGCAAACATTTCCACTTGAATTTATTTCATATGTCCTTCCATAACAGATAATTCCATCTATAGAATATTTCAATTGTATAGAAAGTATTTCTTGAACTGAAATGAAATATTCTCTTAAAAAAACCCTATTTTTTCCTCACTCTACATTCTGAGACAACAGATTCTTTTAACCATGCTGTTACACATTCTTTAAACTATTCCTTTCCAAGAAGTATTATTCTCTCAAAACATTTCTCACTCACTAATGGCTTGCTTTGTGCTAGGTTCAGTGCTTTGCTCTAAATGTGACAATAACCTAGAAAGAAAAAGTTCTGCTTTCGTTGAAAAGCACTGGGTCTGGATGCAGAATATATGAATTTATAAATATTAAAAATGGATATTTTGTGGAGATAAATAAACCATGTGATGGGAAGGTAGTGTCCTGGGAAGCAGAAACACCCCATGTAGTAAATGAGCACAGTACTAATCTACAGGACCCGAGGAATGAATGTTTAAAAAAGAGCCCTTATGTGAAGATCTGGGGAAACAGTATCCCAGGAAAAGCCAGGAAAATTAGCTCCAGACAGAAAAACACCACGAAAGTGCTTTGCTCATTACTAGATTTTTAATCATTCTTTTTAATACAGCCTAGCACAGTTTCTTTTTTTTTTTTTCACCCAAAGCATAAATCCTTGAGGTATATATATTTTAAACTAATTTTTAACAAACTCTTGGTACAGTAGAATTACTATTTCCTGTGGTTTGATGCTCTGGTTCAATTAATGAAGCTGAAATTGCATTAGCCTTTTTAGCAGTCAAATTGCATTATTGATTCATATTAATGAAGCACCATTTTCAGTACAATTTTTAAAATAATTTTTACCAGGTAATTAGTTTCATCAATGCAGCTCCTTTAGCCTGCGCTCTGGGGAATATCTAAAATAAGAAATGGGAACTTTTGCACCCAACTTACATTAACAGTTATAATTAACACCAAACAACTTTAATTCAGCTGGTGTTATATGAGTCTGGGAAATTCTTTCCTTTTACACTGTGCAATTGAGCACTTGATTCTCATGTTCGCCATGAGACACACGGTCATTAGAGATAAGGAGACTTTCTGTTCAGTCTCTGACTTCGAGCCTTTCAGAGATGACTCACCCCCACCCCCACCCCTTCTCCTGTATCTGTCCTTTCAGCACCACTGGGACCCGCCACGGCCTGTGTTTATTATGAGCAGAACTGCATCACTCCATGATATGATCCATTCACGGCAAAGTGCTCACTCATTTTATAGAAAAGAGAACAAATTAGTCATTGTTTTGTTTTTGTTTTTATTTTTTTGGCATGACCTTGCACTTCCCAGGCAGGCATGACGCCACTGAGCAACACCTCTAGAGCAGCATTTTTTAATATAGTAAGTGTTATCTTTCTGCCTTCCTTCTGTTCCTTAGAGACACGTACAACTTCACCATTCTGGAGAGAACTGCTTCTAACATCGCAGTCAAGTCCCCTCTCAATCATTCTCCAAATTTCTCTGTTTTAGCTCTTCCTAAGGCTCTGTTTTTCCTGCGAGTAGGCGACCTGCAACTGCACATGGAGACTGACTTTACTAATGGCCGTCACCAGATATCTTTACAGAGAATGCTTTACTCTCCAGTCTCTTCATCTGTTATTGTGTCCAGGACCCATTTCAAGACTTCAGTTTTTTGTCCTTTACTTCATCCCTTAGTAGTGAGCATGTTTTCAGTCATGTCCTGGTGTTTATAGGTGGATGAGTTCAGTTTGGCATTTTTTCCTGAATAACTGGGAGTAAGTTCAATCACCTCTATCAATAATTTAATTATTAGGATTTGGATATATCTCAGCCAACTGGAAGGTAAGCTTAAAGTTATAACAAAAGTATTCTCGTGCCTACCTTCTAATATAGTTAGGTATCTGTGAGTCTGTTTCGTTTAACAGATACTAACCTTGACTTGGCTCTGCACTGGGCTCCAGGAGGCTGTGAGGCCCACTATTCCTCAATTCAGACTCCTTCCTGCTGAATCCAGTGGCTCAGCCCTGAGCCCACGATATGAGCATTGCTGGGAAGAGTAAAGGAAAGGAAGAGGAAAAGATAATCACAAATAAGAAGTCAGGCCATTCTGACACTGTATAGGCTAAGCTTCTTTGTATCTTTATTTCCCTTTCCCTATATATAGTACTGTAATTCATCATTTTAATCATGTCCTCTACTATGTATTCTTGGTTTCATTATTTTCTACAAAATCTTGAAAATAAAGTAAATGATGGCAATAACGATTTTAAAAACAAATCTTTTTACTTAATTGACTTGTTTGGTACTATCTATCTATCTATAATGTGTATAATAATTATAGATAATATGTGTGTAATAATTATATATTTATATATATATGTTATGATTACATTCAACATTGAAATCTTGTACTTGTACATGACAGATCTTAACTCTCATTTTTTTCTCCTTTCTACTGCTCTCTCTACAACCTCCACCCTATATATATATATATATATATATATATATATATACATATATATATATACATATTGTTTCCATGTGTTTGTTTTTATCCTCAAATTTATTTATTTCCTTTCATATTATATTTAATTTATATAAAAACTGTTCATATATAATCATTATATATATGTACCTGAAATTATGTGTACTTTTCTTGTACTTTATTATAATTGAGAAACGTTGACATAGACAGAGCAAGTGTCCCAGCATTGTGTCTAGCATATTAATAAAGCTTGGATGCTGATGTTCTAAATATGGGAACATATTGAATTTGTTTCATTTAACAGTATATATATATATATATATATATATATATATACATATATATACATACATATATATATACATACATATATATATAATGACTTGATATTTCAATATATATTTAGTATTTAAAACATATTAAACATATCTCTTTTCTCAAATCTTTATCATTATTTAAAAATCATGAAATCTCTTCCTTGGGCTTTCAAAATCTACAATGCATTATTGTTACCTGAACAGCAGTGGGCTGGAACTCTCTTCTCTTTTCTGATTGTAACTTAGTATCCAGTGGGTAGGCTTTCCACTTTCTGCCTCCCTTCCACTCTCTTCAGTCAGTTATTATTACTTGATCCCAAGTAGACAGAAAGCCCTGAGTTGGTGTCCAGTGTGATTCATTTGTTTGTTTCATCACATAATTTTGAAATTTGCACACAAATTTACCTGTATTACAATGAAAAATGTTCATCTCAGAATTGAGCAATCATTTAGGCCAATGAGTCTTAGAACGCCATAGTTTTTTGTATTTAACATTCCTTCCAGTTTAATTTAAAATATGAATTAAATTAATGATTCAATATATTCTGTCTTTAGAACACCAGCATCCAAGCTTTATTAATATGCTAGACACAATGCTGGGACACTTGCTCTGACTGTGTCAATGTTTCTCAATTATAATAAAGTACAAGAAAACTACACATAATTTCAGGTACGTAGTATTTAGATTTAGCATATAGTGCCTAATACACTTCACATTATTTATTACAGACTCCAAAAGAGATAAACAAACTTGTGTTAGATTTTGAAATCATTCCAAATACTACAAATAAAAGACAGTAGCAGAAAATGATTTTTCACATGATTTGTAATGACTGTGCGTTAGTTTTTGTGTGCAGTAGAGATATCTATGTCAGAGTAATGCTTCTGATTTTTAAAAGTATTTAGCTACATATTAGATTTTTTTAATATAATAGATGGCAACTGAGACTGAAACAAAATGGAATTAGTCACACAACTGCACTCTGTTTTAATATCCTTTTAGATATGCTAGTGTTCTTACTTTAAAATGTATGGTTCTTTTTTTTTAGACAGGGTTTCACTTTGTAGTTCAGGCTGACATTGAACTCACTATATAGCTCAGGTTGGCCATGGACTCTCAGAAACCCCCCTGCCTCTGCCTGCCAAGTGCTGGGATATGTGGTACCAGGTATTCAACTCAGGACCTTGAGTTTGCCAGGCAGATACCAAAAGTGGTGAGCTAAATTATCCCCTCAAAACATGCAAGTTTTTAGAACACAAACATAATACTCTGTTCAATTTAACTAGCAAGTTTTCTGAAAAATCACTTCCTTGTTATAGAAGGAAAGTTACCTGCATCTTTCTCATGACAAATGCTGGCCTTCTCACTACTCACTTGAATCTAGAGTCTGGCAAGGGTCTGGAAAATGAAAACCACTTTCATATGATATGCAAAGGGAATGTGGGCAAATGTAGGAGAAATGAATGTATTTTCTATCTCAAAAATCAAATTGGATGAGGGCCGGGGAGTTAGCTCAGTGGTTCCGGCGCCTGTCTTGCAAGTGCAAGGACCCGGGTTCGATTCCCCGGTAACCACATAACAATACTGGGTGTGGAGACTCACACCCAGCAGCAACCAGTACCACATACTACATTGCCGGGCGTGGTGGCTCACGCCTGTAATCCCAGCACTCGGGAGGCAGAGGCAGGAGGATTGTGATGTGAGTTTGAGGTTGAGCTCAGGGCCAGCCTGAACCACAAAGCGAGATCCTGTCTCAAAAAAAAAAAAAAAAAAAAAAAAAAAAAAAAAAAAAAAAAAAAAAAAAAAATCAAATTGGATGAATCTGATAGAAGAGATGAGCCACTCACTCTTAACAAACAAAATCAAATATTTGGGGAATGCAAAAATAATCAGTCAATGGAATCATCACAAATTAAGAATTTAAGAAATTCGAAAGACATTCAATATACTATTGGACATATTTACACATAATTTATAGAGATATTTCTGCTGCCATTTCCATATTATCTCTTTAGATAATTTGTTCAAATTTTGACAGTTTTATTAGAAAAATCCTATGTACAATAATTATTTGGTATGTACCAATATTTTTCTCGGTGGCCTCTCTATCATCAGAAGTTCTACAAAATTATTCTCATTTTTCTCCTATGGAACTAGTCAAAACTATTTGAAAATAATTAATTTTTTCTCGTATCTAAAACAACATTCATGTGTTCAACATGTTCCAAAGGTCTCTATTTTTCTCTTTAAATCTCTTCACTGTAATCAACAGGCTTGTCTGCATGTATTGCATTTTTTTCTCTTCACCTGAAAACAATGATTTCCATATGATCAACAGAGTGTAGAATAAAAAATGTGATAGGCACCATTTCATTCTGAATAGAGCATTTTTTTCAGTATGTGGAAAAAAAAAAAAACTCTAGCCAATCACACCATGAACTATCTCAAAGTGTCCATTGGAGCTCATAATCAATAACTTTAATGACCATTGTAATATATAGAATATATATAGATAGAATGTTAGAAGGATGACAAGCTCATCATCTTTCACGTTGTTTTAATTTCTATTTTACCTACAACTAACTACATTATTAGGTACATGGTGCTGAACTTATATTCTAAAATGTAGAGCTTAAACTTATATTCGAACTTATATTCTAAAATGTAGAGCCATATTTTTTTAATAGACTACAAAGTTAGTTATGGCAGCATTATATTGAATGAGCAACTCTTTGAAAATTAGAGTAAGTTAGAGGAATTGTATTATAGGGATCCATTTTGTTTTAGGTAAGGTATAAAGTCAAGGGAAAGCAAAAAGAACTTCAGTGACATTGAGACAAGTATGATCTTCAACTTATTGATATTTCTGTTTGCATATAGGTCATATAGGTGGTGGAGCTTAAAATGTAACTTCCCAAAATCTATGCCTTTTGTTGAAATATAATCTTCCTGATAATAATATCAATAATAATTATAATCATTTTCAATGGAATTTATGGACATTTAGGCTAATTTTCTACAGTATTATTTTTTTTATATTTAACTTCTGACTTTATTGGAGAATAGAAAGTTGTCTGGTGCAATTGTTTTCCAATTGTATTATCATCTGAGAGCTGGATGTGGTGATGCACATCTGTTTTCTCAGCACTGAACAGGCAGAGGCAGAGGGCACCAAGTTCAAGGCGAGCCTTGAACATAATAAGGCTCAATTTCCAAAAAGCTAAAATAAAGTACTACCTTAAGACTGACATTTTATTTTGCAAGCATTACAGTTTTCCCAAGCATTCATTAGAGGCCTTCTCTCAATGGTTAACTTCTAAATGTCTTTGCTTCTTGTTCCCTGTTCTTCATCCTTTGTTAATACTTAGCAGTGGATTATTATCTAAAGGGCGGAGACTTTCAAGAAATTCATGAACATACCACATCCAGAATATGTCTTCAGAGTTTAAGTGATAAAATATAATTTTGAAATTGATGCAGAGGTAATCTAATTTTGGAATGTTAAGTCAATATTCAGTTTCTGAGATAAAAATAGACTAGCTTTAGCATTAATTTATTTTGGAAAATACAAGTATTGCAATATGTTGAAATTTAAAATATGTTCTTTGCAGAAGTCCACTAAGACAAAGCCTGTAATTTATCCAGTTTTACCACTACACATCCAAAGCAAGATTTGAGGTATAGTGCTTCAATTTTGTTGATGTACATAAAATCCCAGCAGGGTGAAAAAAACTGAATTCTTTTTAAAGTAAATATTCAATATTATATGTTCAATTGAAAGAATATTTTGTGTACTTCTGTCTGCCTTTTAAATATTCTTTTGAGAGAAATTAATTATAATTATACCATGAAATGTTTTGAAATCCTTAAAATTTACCTATGGTAGTGTATAATTATTTTCATCACATAGGCAGAGCATAACTGGGAACATGCTAAAGATTTAGTACCTACTTAAAAATGTGGGACATATGGGTGATAATAGCAAAGTCATCTAAGAAATTTTTCCAACCATGTATTTTTTAAATTCCCAGATACTGTTTCACAAGAATATTATTATCTTTAGGATTGCATAAAGTTAATATTTTGAAAAATTATACATAGATTATTCAGATTAGCTTTCCTCTTGCAAACTAGTTGATTCAGTTCCAGAGATTTGAATGGCCTTGTGATGTACAGTTTGCATGGAAGAAAAGAGAATAAAGAGCAGGAGAGAGGATAGAGAGTGAAGAAGGAAGATCCCAGTGATGAATGTCATGATACTGGATACCTAAAATGTCCTCAAAGTAATAGCAATAATGAAAAACAGTCACCTAGGATGGGTTGAAACTTGAAAATAATAATTAAAAAAAAAACAAGAAGAAAGGAGAAAAATGGAACATGCATTAAAGGAGTGGGAAAGAAAAAATAAAGCAACCGCTTGGTTTTTTCAGTTTAGAATATTTCAATAAAAATAATATGTTATAACAGGGATACTCAACAAAGAAAAAAACTTAAAAAAACAAGATCAAACCAGAGACAGGATACAGAAGATGTTTTGTTGTTGTTGTTGTTGTTTTAATAAAATGGAGTATTACTTTGCCATAAAGAATGACAAGTTTGAGTCATTCATACTCAAATGGACATAGTTTGAGGATATAGATCTAAGTGAAATAAATAAGTCACAGATGTGTAAATACCATATTTTTCTCTGATATGAGAAAATGAAAATGTAAATGAGCTCTAGAATATATGTTAGATATTTTACAATGTAAAGTATTATCGGGAAGTGAGGTAAGTAATGAGGGGAAAGAAAAAATTGTGATGGCAATTTAAAAAAAGAAAGTAAAGCTTATGTATATAGAGGTTGGGGGTTGTCGGGTGTGTAGAGGAATAGGAAAAAATGAGAATCAAGTCATGTCATATACTGGTACATACTGTTAATGTTGAAGGTGATTATGATGGGTATATAGAATGTACCTATTTCACAACTAAACAAAACAAAACACAAGAGCAGTACATACTGTTCTTAAGAAGTGTGTTTTAAGTTTTGAGGTTATTACCAAAAAACTTATTTAGTCTAAACGTCTTCCTTTATATCACTATCTGCCTTAACAATGCAGCTCTAGGTAAAAATCAGAAGTATTTCAATACCCTAGGAATTGTCTTAAACTCGTGATAATGCAGCTTAAAGAGTGAAAAAAAATATGATTTCTTGAATGATCTGAGTAAGACATGCAGATCTTGATAGAACAAAAAAGAATTCATAAAAACCTAAATTGTCAATTTAGACTCAGCATTTATGAAATAATGTCATTAAACTAAAGTTATTCAGTGAACATTAGCTAATAAGTCAGAAACTCCTGTCATGCTGATGCTTTATCATTATCTCTAAAAGAGTTTTTGATTTTTACAGCATGAAACTACACTGGACACCTAAATATATACCTGAAATAGCTTCCAGCTTTAAATCTAGTGGCCACTTTTATTAGCACCGGGCCTGCCCTGTTAATATTTAATTTGGCATTTGAGATGGAGAAATGCTGAGCCTTGTGGTGTATATTTAGGTGAAGGAGTCAGCACACCACTGATGGAAGCCTACATCTTGGCTGCGTTTCTCTCTGGATTTCAGACAAGTTCTCTCACATCAAGTTAAACCAAAAATAGATCAGACATTTTATTATTTAGGTTATACATTCCTGACTTTTGTAATGTCATTTATTTTTACTATATGAAAATGATAATATGCAAATAGTAAATATTCAAGATGAAATTTTACATGTTTCTGAACCAAAGGTAAAATGTATTCATTGTCTCCAAGCAGTAACTTACATTAACTATAACTACACAAAGTGTACAAAAGAAAACACATAGAGCATTGCGTTTGTGAATTCATGGGTGATTCTAACCCGAGAATGGCAGCATGGATGTATATCAACTTTTACTACCAATGTATTGCTGTTTGAGGGCTATGCTGCAAACTTAGCTCAGAAAGAGAGTGTGATGTGTTTAAGTCTTTTCGGTGATGAATACTGAGCTTAAATAAGTACAGAAAATATCATATTTTTAGTTTTATTTTTTAAATTATTTTTTATTTGTTGCAGTACCTGGAATAGAACTCAAGACCTTTGGCAGGCACAGTGCCATTAAACTAAATTATTGTTCTCTCTCTCTATTTTTTTATTTTAAAGAAAATATTGTTAAAAATCAATATTGAAATTTCCTGGTACTTGAGAGACTAAGGCTAGAGACAAGGAATTCAAAGTCATTCTGAACTCCACAGTCAAACCAGGTCTCAACTTAAAAAATGAGACCTAGAGGAAAATGAACAGTCACCTGTCCCTCAGTGCTAACGGACCAAAAAACAAGAAGGAACAGCTCATATCAAACTTACCAGGGAGTTGGCATAGGACACAGTGTTTTAGAAAACCTTGTGCATGTGTACTGTGGTTGTGAGTTTTTAAAATTGTAACTGAAAAATGATTGGATTACTTATGAGGTATGAAGCTATGATTTGCTAATGCCATATATTATGAGATAAGCTGAATTATATAATATTTGTATGACCACCTTTACATATTTCTGAAATAGAAACATTTAATACCTACCATTTTATCAAGTTTGATTTGTGCCACACAATATAATTATGATCAACATTCCATGCAGTAAATACAAAAATAGATTTGTCCTATCTAAAATATCACTTCATATTCTACAAATTGTGCCTTTTCAGTAATTGTAAATGTTTTCCTCCTATTGCAGTATGTTATTATTGTACTTCATATTTAATATAATTTAAAATAGATCAGTAAAATAGAGAGACTGCAGCTAGAATGGCTTTATATTAATTACAAGAAAATATTCAGGTGTGATTGTAAAAAATGGAAGTATATTTAACTCATCATTATAACAGCAATAAAAACTGTCAGTTTCTGTCTCTGCTATGAAATTATAATGGTTTACATTTTTCTTCTTTTTTTAAACCCCAGGCATTTCATTACTAAGGAGAGCATAAGCATGTAAATATTAAAGAAATAATA
>PVIR01040115.1:0-13521 GCA_004026965.1 Petromus typicus | reverse complement strand
CCACCTCACCTCCCCACAAGAGTGCCCACTGTGGCCAGGCACTGCACTGGGACCACAGGCCCCCAGGGACAAGGCAGACAAAACTTCACTCATGAAAAAGTTTCCTTTCCAGAAATACAGACCCAAACTTACATCTGGTGATAGAATGACAAATTGGAAATAATAAAGAAGCAACAGTGGGAATCCGGTTATATAAATTCCAGTACATTCCCAGGTGCGTTAGTACACATTTATAATCCTAATGCTGGGGAGACTGAGGCGGTGGGATCACAAAACCAAGGCCAGTCTTGACAGTTTAGCAGTTTAGTGAGATCCTTTCTCAAAATTAAAAAAAAAGAGAAAATTAAAAAGGCTGGTGATATAGCTCAATGCAAAGGCCCTGGGTTTAATCACCAGTCTGATAATAAATAGATACATAAATAAATAAATTCCAACACATTCTTTGAAGTCACACAAATAACCATCTTTTAAAAAGCTATGATAAGTGGGCAGGGATGTAACTCCCTGGCACTGTGCCTGCCTGCCTGGTAAGTGTGGGGTCCTGAGTTTGTTCCCCAGTACAAAAAAAAAAAAACTATGATAAATAAGGATACCTAAAAGTTTAGAATTTTTAAAAATATATTAAGTGGGAAAAAAGAAAAGGCTATAAGGCAAAAATATAGTATGCCTTCAAAGTTTTAAAAAAGAGGTTTTGGTGCCATTACACTTCCGCCGGGGTTGGAACTCACTGACCTCCAGGCCCACTATGGAAGAGCACCCAGGGACTGAGTATAACAGTGGGCAGCGCCGCGGAGGTGGCAGTTGGCACCATTACAGTTACACCAGGGTTGGTGCCTGCCGGCCTCCAGGCTCACGCCAAAAGAGCGCGAAGGGACTGAGTATAACAGAGGGCAGAGCCGGGGAAGCAGCAGCCTGCGCCATCGCAGCCAAGGAAGGCCAGAGTCTGACTTTCTCCAGGTCAACTGCAGAAGCACATCCAGGGACTCTGTACTGAGAAGTAGGTGGGTCTGTTGGAACATCAGCCAGTAACATTGCAGCTGCACAGGGCCTGCAGCCTACTGGCCTCCAGGCCAACTGCACAAGCAAGCCCAGGGACTCTGTACTGGTGAGTAGGCAGGCCTATTGGAACCTCAGGCAGCGCCACTGCAGCAGTGCAGGAGCCAGAGCCTTCCTGCCTCTAAGCAGGAGGGAGAAGGTGTTCTGACCATATTGTTTGAGTGCTGCATATGGTGTGCCAAAACTAGGGGTTTTTCTTTAGGTCCCAATACAGACTGTAAAGAATAACCCAGGAAACACTGATATTCTAAGGTTCCTAACTATTAGGAGGAAAGAGACTTGCAACAAACATTGCCAGAAAACAGGGCAAGTACAAAGCCAAAAACAACAGCAACGACAGAAATTCAGAGATGAGGAAACACTCAAAGTCTCAGATACAAAGATCCTCACCTCCAGGTAACACAGGGGGAAGGGAAACAGAGAAGTTTGAAGGCCAGTCTCCAGGGTCCTCAGAAATGGTAACCAAAGCAGATCTAGTAAAATGGAAATCAGAATTGATCTCTGAGATGAAAGCAGAGATATTGGACACAGTCAACACAATGATTAATAAAGCTAAAGAAGACATCATCGAGTTGATAGAATCTAAGATAGCAAAAGCAATGGAACCTTTTAAACACTTACAAGAAGAAGTCCAGGAAATTAAGAAAGTTTACACAATAGAATGAATATGGCAGAAGACCAAATTTCAGACCTAGAAGACAAGATCTCAACCAATGAAAAGGAAAGGCATAACTGATGGGAAAAAGCAAGGGATAATGAAAAATCAATCCAACAGCTCCTAGATGATTCAAAGAAGAACAACATAAGACTGACTGGAATCACTGAGGAAGCAGGAGACAATGCTAAAGACATTAAAAAACTATTCACAGAAATAATGGCAGAAAACTTCACAGGAAAAGGAAAAGAATTGGACATATAAATATATGAAGCATACAGAACTCCATACACTCATGACATGAAAAAATCAACACCTAGGCATATAATTATAAAAGTTCCAGATATCCAAAAAAAGAATGAAATACTGAAAGCAGCCAGAGAAAAGAAAACAGTTACATTCCAAGGGAAGCCTGTCAGGATCACAGCAGACTTCTCAACTCAAACACTCAATGCAAGAAGAGCCTGGAGTGAAGTCTTTCAAGCCCTAAAGGAGAACAACTTCCAACCCAGACTGATGTATCTTGCAAAATTATCCTTCAAAATTGATGGGGAAATAAGATACTTCCATGACAAAGAACACCTGAAAAACTTCACAAATATGAAACCTGTGCTCCAAAACATTCTAAAGAATATCTTGGAGAAAAATAAGGAAAGTTACAAATCCATGAGACCTAGTTGAGTCAACTCATGGGACCAAACAAGAAACTGATGGGAAAAGGGCAAAAGTAGAATAACAGAGCCAAGAACAGGAAAACATGGCAGTACTAAATTTGCTTATATCAGTCATAACCATTAATGTCAATGGACTCAACACGCCAATTAAGAGAGTGGATCAAGAAGCAAGATCCTACAATCTGCTGTATACAAGAAACACACCTAATTCAGAAAGAAACCCATGGACTGATAGTAAAGGGATGGAAAACAATACTCCGTGCGACAGGAAACAGCAAGAAAGCAGGAGTGGCAATTTTATTTGCAGACAGAATAGACTTCAAGCCAAAAATGATAGAGAGAGATAAAGATGGACACTATCTTTTAGTTCAGGGAAAAATCCAAGAGAAAGAAATCACAATCTTAAATATCTATGCTCCAAATTCTAATGCACCCAACTATATAAAACAAACATTAATGGACATGAAAAAGGAGATAAACTCCAATACAATAATAGTAGGGACCTCAATACCCCACTGTCACAAAGAGACATATCGACTGGACAACAAGTCAATAAGGAAATCCTTGAGCTAAACCAGACTCTTCAGCAAATGGACTTAATAGATGCCTACAGCGTATTTCACCCCACAAAGTCAGAATTTACATTCTTCTCAGCTGCTCATGGATCATTCTCCAAAACAGACCGTGTGCTCGTTCATAGAACAGGTTTAAGTAAATACAAAGGGATTGAAGTTATCCCTTGCATTCTGTCTGACCACAGTGCCCTGAAATTGGAGCTGAATAGCTAAAGAAAGCGCAGGATCCTCACAAACACATGGAAACTGAACAACATTCTGCTGACCAACCAATGAATCACAAAAGAAATTAGAGAAGAAACTGAATAGTTCTCACAACTAAATGATAACCTCAGTACAACATATAGAAATTTATGGGACACAATGAAAGCAGTTCTACAAGATAAATTCATAGCAATGAAGGCCTACATCCAGAAAACGGAGCAAGCTCAAATAGACAATTTAATGCTGAACCTCAAGTGACCAGAAAGAGAGAAGCAAGACAAACCCAAAGCTCGGAGTAGGCAAGAAATTATAAGGATCATGGCAGAAATTAATGCAATAGAAACTAAGAGAACGGTACAAAAAAATCAATAAATCAAAGAGGTGGTTATTTGAGAGGATAAAAAAAATTGATAGACCCTTAGCCAACCTTATTAAACAAACAAAGGAAAAGGCCCATATCTATGCTATTAGGAATGAGAATGGAGAAATAACTACCAACCCAGAAAAAGTCCAGAGGATAATAAACACCTAAACTTTGAAAATTTATACTTTAATAAAATGGAAAATGTAGAAGAAATGGAGAGATTTCTAGACACATATGAACTTCCAAAGCTAAATAAAGAAGATATAGAAATATGAAATACTCCAATATCAACTTATAGAATTGGAAATGTAATTAAAAATCTGCAAACAAAGAAAAGCCCTGGACCTGATGGTTTTACTGCTGAATTCTATAAAACTTTTAAAGAAGAGTTAGTGCCTCTACTTCTGAAACTCTTCAATGAAACTGAAAGGGAAGCAGTACTCCCAAACTCATTCCTGGAAGCAACCATTACCCTGATTCCAAAAGCAGAGAAAGACCCAACAAAAAAGAGAACTACAGGCCAATATCCCTAATGAACATCAATGCAAAAATCCTCAATACGATCCTGGCAAACAGAATACAGAGAATTATCAAAAAGATTATACACCCTGACCAAGTTGGATTCATCCCAGGGATGAAGGATGGTTCAACACAAGTAAATCAATAAATGTTATACACATATATACATATGGACAAAAACCATATGGTCATCTCAACTGATGCAGAAAAAGCGTTTGACAAAATACAACACCCATTTATGTTCAAAACCCTACAGAAGATAGGAATAGATGGTCTCTATCTCAAACTAATAAAAGCTATCCACGAGAAACCATCAGCCAGCATCATACTAAACGGTCAATAATTGAAACCTCTCACACTAAGATCAGGAACAAGACAAGGATGTCCTCTCTCACCACTTCTGTTCAATATAGTTCTGGAAATATTAGCCATAGCAATTAGGCAAGAGAAAGAAATAAAAGGACTAAAGATTGGAAAAGAAGAAGTGAAACTGTCATTATTTGCTGATGACATGATACTCTATCTAAAGGATCCTAAAAACTCAATTAAAAAACTGCTGGATTTAATCGCCAATTTCAGCTTCATAGCTGGTTACAAGGTCAACATTCAAAAATCAATAGCCTTTGTATACACAAACAGTAGACCCACTGAGATACAAATTGGGGAGTCAGTCCCTTTCACAATAGTACCCAAAAAAATAAAATACCTAGGAATCAATCTAACAAAGGAGGTGATAGACCTCTACTCTGAAAACTACAGCACTCTGAAAAAGGAGATAGAAGATAATATCAAAAAATGGAAAGACATACCTTGCTCCTGGGTAGGAAGAACCAATATCGTCAAAATGGCTATACTCCCAAAACTATTATACAGATTCAACGCAATCCCGATTGAAATCCCAACAACATATTTCCCAGATCTAGAGGAAAAAAATCCAAATTTTTATCTGGAACCACAAAAGACCTAGAATAGCCAAAGCAATTCTAAGCAACAGGGACATGGTGGTGGGTATTACAACTCCGAACCTGAAATTATACTGTAAAGCCACCGTGATAAAAACTGCATGGTACTGGTAAAGTAACAGACCTGAGGATCAATGGAGTAGACTAGAAGATCCAGAAACTACTCCAGATACACTCAGCCACCTCATCTTTGACAAAGGAGCCAAAAATCCTCAATGGAGGAGAGACAGCCTATTTAACAAATGGTGCTGGAAAAACTAGGCATTAACTTTCCAAAGACTAAAATTAGATCTAGCTCTTTCACCATGTACCAAGCTAAAATCAAAGTGGATAAGAAATCTAAATATTAAAACAGACACTCTAAAACTACTGCAAAACAGGTTAGGTAAAACTCTTGAAGACACTGGCTTAGGGAAAGACTTCTTGAACAAAACCTCTACAGCACAGGAATTAGCAGAAGAAATCAGTAAATGGGACCTCATTCTTTTAAAAAGCTTCTGCACAGCAAAGGAAACCACCAACAGTGCAAATAGGCAACCAACAATGTGGGAAAATATCTTTACCAGCTGTTCCTCAGACAAAGGGTTACTATCTAGAATATATAAAGAGCTCAAAAAAATCAGCCCACCCAAATTTAATGACCCAATTCAAAAATGGACATCTGAAATGAACAGATAGTTTTCAGAGGAAGAAGAGCAGCTAAGAAGCATATGAAGAAATGCTCAACATCATTAGTCACTCGAGAGATGCAGATGAAAACAACATTGAGATTTCATCTCACTCCACAAAGAATGGCTGCCATTTCAGAATCAGCCAGAAACAAATGTTGGCAAGGCTGCAGAGAAGAAGGAACCCTTCTCCACTGTTGGACTGTAGACTCGTACAACCCCTGTGGAGATCAGTTTGGAGATTTCTCAAAAATCTAGGATTAGAGGTCCCATTTGACCCAGCCATTGCCCTGCTAGGTATATACACAAAAGAATTAAAAGACTCATATCACAATGACATATGTGCACCCATGTTTATAGCAGCTCAGTTTGTGATTGCTACATCTTGGAAACAACCCAAGTGTCCATCAACTGGAGACTGGAGAAAAAAGCTGTGGTTCTTCTACAGAATGGAGTATTACTCTGCCATAAAAAATGATAAGTTTGAATCATTTCTACTTAAATGGACATACCTTGAGGATATCCTCATAAGTGAAATAAATAGGTCACAGATAGGCAAATATCACATCTTTTCTCTGGTATGAGAAAATAAAGATGTAAAGGAGTTCTAGAATTGTATGTTATGTATTGTGAAATAGAAAATACTCAAAGTGAAATAGGGTGAAGGCAGAAAAATAATGAGATTATAACAAAAAAGAAAGGAAACAAATTTTATATATATATAGGAGGGTGGTAGGGTGGGTGGGGCTATGGGAAAAAATGAGAATTAAGTTGTGTCTTATACTGGTACAGATCCCCGCTGTAGAGTGCAATCATGATGTGTATATGTAATGTACCAGTATTTATCTCTGGGTGGTAAGAATAATGGTGGCTTTATACTGTTTGTATTTTCTACAGAGTTTACCTGTTGCCATATTCCTACAATAAACACACAACTCAAACAAGTTTCAGCCGAGAGAGCAGTAGTTCAGTGCTAGGCATTTAATAGAGAAGATTACCTGTGAAAATTTTGTAAGAGACGAGAGGTCACAAGTACCAAGTTGGCTGCAAGGTTTCTCTGCACAGAGTGAAGTGTAAGTTATTTTGATATGTAAAACAGACTGTAACTTGTAACAAGAATCTGAGTCTCAGCCAATCACAAGCCGCCACACCACATTCATAAGATAGCCATGCACTGTCACCACCTGGGCTGCCTCTGTACCTCACTTCCCTTTTCTAAATCGCACTTCTCTGAGTATAAAAATAACTGAAAACATGTGGATGGCCTGGAGGGTTCTGAACTGTTGTCAGTCCAAATGACTACTGAATTCTAGACTCACAAGTAAAACCAAGGAAGACCTGTGAGATGATTTGCTGCACTTTCGTCTTTCAACAAAGCAAATAGTGACATAGTCTAGCCATTGGTAGCATCAAAAGGTGGTAGCTAGAGCCCTTGGTGGCATCTGTGGCTCTCAGCCGAAGAGACTCGGCCACTTCAAAAATAGCATTTGTAGCAAAGACAAAGGAGAAAAAACAGTGAGTGAGTCTCCAGTACTGCCTCTCACGCTCCCTGACCCTCTGCAGCATCGCATAGCAGCTGAGTCTGAAGTCCCTGGCAAGGGGCCCTGGGGAGAGTCCCTAGAAGGTAAAGCCACCTGCTGGGCACAGCAGCCCAAAGAAGACAGGCAGGGTCCTGGTGCCGACACACAGGTGCCTGGACAGCACTATTTCTTTAACTATGAAAAATGATAAATGATGATTTAGCTATAAAAAATGAAAAACGAACATGGAGGCACACTTTCCAATGCCTTCTTTCTTCCTCTTGCAATGTCTGAACTGTCATGAAAACCTTGTTGGCCTGTGTGATAGAGGTGCACACAGTCAGAATAAACAGGATGCTGGCCGTGTCCGGGGGACCCACACTTCAGGTCACGCCTCTCGCTTGTCGAACTCTCACCCTCTGCCTTCAGCCACCTGCATTTCAAGCTCCCACTGTCTCCTCCAAGCATGTTCTGAGCCCCACCAGGAATGGTCCACTTGCTGTCAGACAGGAAAGGCTACCCTGGGAGATTCAGTGTTAAGACTGGGGGAAAAGGTATACTCAAAACAATAAACTAACGGCTCTACTATTCCATAGGACTTGTGTTTGAAGGCCTACAAATCATTTAAGTTTAAATAATTTATAATAAAAACTGAAAGTCACCCAACTCTGTACCTGGAAGTCATACACACAAAGAACACTCAAACCAGGTTCTTTTCCAAAGAAAGCAGGGAAAAGATTTTCTGACTCTTCAGGACAAACATGTTGGAGTTTCCTGGTAATCTCTTCATAAACCCTCCTGACTCAAACTCCAAGACGGACGCTGTGTGACCACTGCTCATCATTTATCTTCCTGAAGCATCTTCTATAAGCCATCAGTATCCTAGGTTATCACAACAGCCCCCCTACTGGTCCCTCTGCTCCCATACTCCCTGCCAGCCTCCTCCTCTCACAGTCTGTCCTCAGCACAGACGCCAGTGACCCTTTGACCACATGAAAATGACTACGTCTCTCCTCTGATCAACCCTTCAACTCTCACCACTCATCTATCTCAGAACAAAAGCCAGTACCCTACAGGACAGATGGACAGATTGAGTCATTGGCCTTGTGCTCTGCCATGCAGCTACCTCGTCACCCAGCACTCCTCCGCTGCTCAGAGACCCGGAGGCTCCTGCCACAGGCCAGGCGAGGTGCTGCTCCCTCCCTCCGAAAAGCTGCAGTGACCCCTCACCTTTGTGTCTTTGTTCAAAAACAGGGAAGCCCTTTTCAGCCTTCAAAGACTCCTCTCTTTTCTTCCTCCATTTTAATTTTCCTCCCTCCATTTTTTTTTGTCCTTTATTTTTCCTCTTGGCCTTTATCACCTTTTAATATGTTGCATAACTTATTCTTTTATTATCTGCGTTCTCTTACCAGAACAAGCAAACTCTTCAAGAAAGAGCTAGAATTTTTGTCTGTTTTGAACACTATTGTGTCTGCAGCACATCAAAGAACAGTGAGCATGTGGTAACCAGTTTTACCTCTCCAGGCTTTGCATCCTTACCTTCCTCTGGCCCAACTTCATCTTTTGGTGCTTTGCCAAGGCCCTGGTAAACTATTTGCAGTTCTCCCAGAAACACAAGATCTCTGTCCCATCTGCACATACCTCCTAGCCCAGCTCAACCAGACCTCAACTGTTGGAAGATCAGCCTCCAGAGTGAAACCATAGATTTGGAGTCAAGTTCCACCCCTTACTTGCCATGCTACCAGCAAATTAGTGAAGGGTTATGTTTAACATACTTACAACCATTCCTGAGTATAGAATACTGTATACAGGGTGGCAGTTTTTCCTATTATATTTTCTATTTACCCGATTCTCTACTATTTGCTACAGGCTCTGGAAAGACTTTCCCACCCTGTTAGGTCTAAGTTAGGAGCTTTCAAACCTATCTGTACGTTCCTCTTTTCCAGCTTGCCCCATACTTTACAGCTTATGTGTCTGCCTCTCTCACAAAGCTATAAGCCCCCCAAAGACAGGAACTCTCTTTCCAGCATTAATATCCCAGCACTCATTCAGCAACCAAAAGTCAGTGCGGGGTAAACATCTGTACAACAAACAGGTGAGGGAATGAATGAATGGTGGCACAGCATGAACACCTGGCCAGACACTCACAGTGCACTAGGCACCCTCATATATTTCTCTCCCCTGTTCCCCACGTCAACCCTGTATGGTAGGCAAGGTAGATAACATAATTATTTCTACTCTTAAAAAGACACTCAGATGTAACTATATAAAGTAGCTTGCTTATGGTTACTAGGCAGAAATAGGAAGAAGCCGCCCTTCCAACAGGAAGCTGCTCCTAGATCATGAGAAGTGAAAGAACTAAGGCTGGAATGAGAGCACTACAAATGCCAGGCAGAGCTCTGAGCTCCAAGGCAGTGTACCTGCCACTGGACAGGTCCCAAAGCATGTTCCCAGAGACTGGGAAAGTCTAACGCATGTAAACACTATGTCTTATCCTGCTCCCTCACCGAGTTAATTAGAACTGTTTTCAGCTGCTAGCAAGAAAGACCTGAGCACAGTGGTTTCAACAATCCAAGAATCTGTTTCTCATCTAAAAGAAGCTCAGAGGTGAGCTGGCTGCACAGGTGGTAGGAGGCTGCATAGCCGTCAGCCTGCTCTCTCTCTCTCTCTCTCGCCCTCTCCTTCTCTCTACGCCACCTTCTTGGGAGCAGTAAGCAGAACACTAAGATGCTCTGCAAGTTCGCCCCTGGCATACACAGCTAACATAACCCTCTCCCCTGTGAATAAGATGCATCTTATTCTATGATTAGGTTGTACTACAAGAAAAAGGTAAAGAGACTTTGCAGCAAGTCCCAGAACAGTTGGCTTTACCATAACTGAAAAGGAGCTTACCCTGGATATTCTTCACGATCGAGTAAGGCCCAGATAGGGCATGGGCTTACACTAAAGATCCAGAGTCCAAGGTGGCCGCTAAGCCTCACAGAGGGACTCCAAGCTTCACACATAGCCTTTAAGAAAGCTGTTGAGTGTGAGAGGGCCCTGCAACCTGGACACAGGGCAGGTTCCAGGATCTGAATGTGATCGCCAACCAACACTCAGCAAGTAAGCAGAGCCGCCACCCCACACTGCCCAGGAACTGTGTTCTGCCAAATCTGAGTGTGCCAGGAAGTGGGGACCGAGCTCCAGTTGAGAACACAGCCCAGGTAACACCTGTGTTTCTACCCTGGGAGACCTTGAGCAGGGTATTCAGCTCCCATGTACATAACCACATACATAAACCACATAAACATTCCTTTTGTAAGCTTTTAAGTTTTGCTTATAAAGTCAAGATGAGGCAGTAGATATAGTCATGAAGAAAGACAGAAGAAAACAGACAGGTCGGTTGAATGGATGGCTTATGATTCTGCCTTGATGACAAAGCAGAAGTGCTCAACACAGACCTGCTGAGAAGCTCATGAAGATGTAGTCTCAACAAAGGAATGTGGACAGCAGACACCAGACATGGAATAACAATGGCAAGCTCATCCACTGAAGCCCTACCCATCACCTCTTCTTGTAAGTTCATTTAATAAAGACAAAATCTACACTCAGATCTGGTGAGCTCATCAACTTTTCGCTAATAATTCCCTTAACTGTCCACTATCGATTTTTATAACACATTTAAAGCCCCTACTCACAGGTCAAGAGTGGGCTTCTCCTCCCCTCTGGCCCCATAATAGTTTAGAAGATACATTCTTTTCTCCTAAAATTCACTTCTTTAGAAACTGACAACTCAATACCTGAAAGTAAATCCATAGTGACAGTGTGTTGGCTGAAATGACACAACTAAAACAATTCTACAGCGCCACAAGCAAAGGTCATGCCATAGTGAAGTGTAGCACTTACCCAGTAGAGGCAGTACAGATGCAACTAGAAACTCTTACAATGATCTCTTCTCGGCCTTTTGGCTAAGATCAAGTGAAATTCTTGCAATGTTTGGGAAGTTGGGAGTGACAAGATCTGGAAGTTATCTACATATAGAATAATGAGTAATATCTGGGTGCAATTAATACTAAAACTTAATTCCTTTGTGGGGTGAAATATTCTGTGAGTGGAAGTAGAATGTCAGGATTCTGTGTAATTACAGAACACCATTTCCCTTACCACTCATGAAACCAGTGACTTTCTAGATTCATTACATTTCCTAGTCTTTGGCAGTCTTGTAAGGCGAGATCCCTTAATCCCAGGTATTTCATTCAGAGGGTAAATTATTTTCATGTCATGTCACAAAATCTGCCCTAGGTCAAATGAAAGAATTGGATGATGCCAGCCCCACATGAATCTGACATAATATACAGTGATTTTCAAAAATTAAGTGGCCAAACCCTGTTTCAGTGATGTCCTGTCTGCATAAAAACTACAGTATTATACCAATGACTGTACACATCATTTGCTAGGCACCAAAAACACAACCTTACATAGAACATAAAACTGCAAAGATTAATAAAATCAAGTACTCTATATTATCAGTTCCCTATGACAAAAGCAAAACACTAAGACAAAAAAGCCAGGGAGTGTGTGGGACCAGAGGTTCTAACATGAGAGAGCCTGAGGTTAATCTCAAACACAGGGCTTTATTTAATCTCTCTAAATTTTAGGGCTTTTTAAATACATATACGGGAGACAACCATAGTACTTGCCCTCCAGGGTACTGTGAGGAGGAAACGAAATCACGCACTCCAAGCTCTCAGCATAGTGTCTAGTTTAATAAACATGAACTACTGTTATTCAGAGTGCTGCCTCAAGTCTCTTCTTCGCTACAGCTCTGAAGTGCTAACCTGTAATTCCAATCTGTTCATTTCCTTCCATCTAAATATGCAGGCCACAGCAATATCCACCAGCCCACATGATTTACTGGAACCCGAAGGCATCTAATAAACAGCGTATCCAGCCAAGGACATGCAACCAAGGAAGCATCAGACCCTCAGGCAAGGAAGGTGCTGAAAAAACATCCCTAGCTGAGAACCAATGATCTGCTCTAAACCTCCTTCTACACAGGAGCAAACTGAGGCCCAAAAATGTAAGGAATTTTTTTAGGGTCACAAAGTCATTTATAGAATCTGCTACTGACTGACTTGGCTTAGACCTGAGACTGGGAACCAAACATCTTGACTCTGATTGCACAATTTTGGCACTACTTGGAGCTGCCTTATGGAATTTAGCAGGCATTTCCTGAGAACCACAGTGAGGGTCAAGGAGGAGAACAAGATGGCAACCCTGCCAAGAATGTATCACAACCCAGTCAGGAAAACAGAAATTGGCAGTGTTAAGAATTCTACAGGAAGTGCCAACGAAATGCTAAGGAGTCATAAGAGCTGCTTCTAACTCATGAAACTTTCACGGAGAAAGGTGGAGTTTCTAGTAGACTTTGAAGGCTAGGGATCGATGGAAACCATTCTGGGTAGAACAAATCATGTGAAGAGAGCAACAGAGGTTGACAAGAAAGCAAACACACAGACACCAGAGCTGACAGTCTTCTTAAGCAGATGCAGAGACAAAGGATGCACCTAAAATACCTGGATTCCAGAAAAGCCATATAGAGCAAAGAGGACAAAATATTTGCTCCGGTCTCTTCACAAATTACCCACCGATCATCTGCCCTTTGCCTACCACTGCCAGACTTTCAGAGACTCTGTCCCAGAGAGAAGAACAGCAAAAAAATAGTTCCCCTGGGGAGTTCCAATCTGAAAACATTCTGAAGGTGAGAACCCCTTTCGCATTCCTTCAAAAAATGGAAACAAACAGGAATACAGCTGGCCTCTCTACTCAGAAGCTGAGGAGCTGTTGCTTTGAAGTGAGGGGATAATGCCACTTGCCTCGTTATATTTGATCCCACTTGAGAAAAACTATGAATTTATTTCATCCTACTTGAGAAAAATCATGAACTTGCAAATCTCTGTTCTGCTCTAAAGTTCCAGTTAGCAGGAACTTGCTGTCACATTGCAATAGTGTCAAGATAATAGAAATAATACCGTTTCAGTTTCCATCACAACGTTTTTTAAATGTTCAAAATGTAAGAGACAAGGACAGAGAAATGATTTGCAGCAAGGATAGGATTATTTGCAATAGAGACCTGAGAGGGGTTGCTGGCTCCAAAGGGTCAGATCAGCAGCTCTCTTACAGAGTCAGGGTTTGCGTGGAGTAGCTGGGGTAGCAGGGAGTGAGGAAGCTGGAAACTATGCTGGGACCAGGTCATCCATCTTCGTCTGCAGTCGCTGGTCTGTTTTATGTTTACATAAGCTTCCCTATTCTTCTGGACCTGAGGGCCTCTTGGTCAGGAATGGT
>PVIR01040114.1:0-13525 GCA_004026965.1 Petromus typicus | reverse complement strand
ATCCATCAGGTACTGATCTAAGGGTCTTAAACTCTCTCAGTATAATAATTAATTTGTATGTTTTTCACTGTAGTTACACCAGCTTTTGCTTTATGTATTTATATACTTTGGTGTTAGGTGCATATGTATCAAGGATTGCTAGACTTTCTTTAAAATTGGGCTCTCTACCATTCTAAAGATGGACTTCTCATATAATGATGGTTTTTTTGCTGTTACCTTTTCTGAAAATATCATAGTTAATACAGATTCCTTTTGATTAGTGCTGTCATGACACATCTTTTCTAGCATAGCTCTCTGTAATTTTATATTTAATGTGCATTTCTTAGAGATAGTATGTTACTGCTCCTGCTTCTTACCTGCTCTAATTGTTTTTTAACAATTAGAAAATGTGTGTGTGCACTCATTAACATTTAAATTTGGATTGATGTCTAGAATATTTGTTGCTATTTTCCACTCAATGGCATTGGTGATGATATTAACATATAAAGTGTTTATTACATACTACACCACAGATAGCATAAGTAACTCGTAATAGAGAATTCTTGAGTTCTTCTTTTCATAAGCTATAATCAGTGAGTATGTTGGTAGCATTATTATTTTAAACAACTATCACCTGTTAGTGTAATTTACAAAATTATAAGAAGACTCTTCTGTCCTCACTTATTTCTTCTCTAATGTACTTCTTTTTGCTCAGAAGTTCTAGTTTCTTTTGTAATTTTTTTATTAATATTGCTGAGGAACTTTCACATTTCTTTCAAGGTAGATTTATTAACAGCAAATTCCTTTGCTTGTTTTTTGAGAAAGATTTTATTGCTTTTTTACTTTGGAAAAATATATCCATTATGAAGAATTCTATATTGATGATTTTACATTTTCTTTTATTTTTATTCAATTCTATAAACACTTCACCAACTTCTTATTTGCATAGTTCTCTTATAAATCATGTATAATTATTATCTCTGCTCTTCAACTGTTGTACTTTTCCTTTAAATTTTTTTTGGAATTTTCTAGCTTTGATTTTCTTCAATTTTAACATGTTATGGTTTAAGTATAGATTGTTTTGCATTTATACTGTCTGGTATTCTGTCATTCATTTCAGAAAATTACCTGCTATTATTACTTCAGGTATGTCTCCTATTTCTTTTCTTTCTTTCTTTCTTAGTTTGATAATCCTACTACAAATACATTTCAAAAGAGTGCCAGGGACTGAGTTTAGCAGCCGGTGGCTCTAGAAATGGCAGTTGTGCGACTGAATGTGAGCCGGGGTCGGAGCTTACCGGCCTCCAGTAACATGCCAAAAGAGCGCCCAGGGACTGAGTTTATTAGCAGGCAGCACTGGAAATGGTGACTGTGACATTGAATCTGTGCCAGGGTTGGAGCTTACTGGACTCCAGGCTCACACTGAAGAGCACTCAGGGACTGAGGTTAGCAGCGGGTGACTTTGGAAATGGTGTCTGAGCCATCAAATCTGTGCCAGGGTTGGAGCTTGCTGGCCTTAACACCCAAGCCAGAAGAGCACCCAGGGATTCAGTTTAGCAGGTCAGAGTCTGACTTTGTTCACATCAACTGCAGAAACACATCCAGTTACCTTGTATTGGTGAGTAGGTGGGCCTGTTGGAACATCAGCCAGTACCATTGCAGCTGCAGAGGGCCTACAGCCTACTGGCCTCCAGGACGAATGCACAAGTGAGCCGAGAGACTCTGTATTGGTGAGCAGGTTGCCCATTGGAACCACAGGTAGCGCCATTGTAGCACTGCACGAGAGAGAGCCTTCCTGCCTCTAAAGCAGACAGGAGAAGGTGTTCTGACTGTATTTATTGAGTGCCTTATACGGTGTGCCAGAATTAGGGGTTTTTCTCTAGGTCCTAATAAAGACTGTAAAGAACAACCCAGGAAACACTGCTATTTTAAGGTTCCTAACTATTAGGAGGAAAGAGACTTGCAAACAAACATCACCAGAAAAAAGAACAGGTACAAAGCCAAAAACAGCAACAATGACAAAAATTCAGATAGGAGGAAACACTCAAACTCTCAGATACAAAGATCCTCACCACAAGGTAACACAGGGGGAAGGGAAATAGAGAAGTGTGAAGCCCAGTCTCTAGGGCCCTCAGAAATGGTAACCAAAGCAGATCTAGTAAAATGGAAATCAGAATTGATCTCTCAGATGAAAGCAGAGATATTAGACATTGTCAACATGATGATTAATAAAGCTAAAGAGGAAATCATGGAGTTGATAGAATCCAAGATAGCAAGAGCAATGGAACCTTTTAAATAGCTACAAGCAGAAGCCCAGGAAATTAAGAAAGAAAATGAAAGCTTGCACAATAGAATGAATTTGGCAGAAGACCAAATTTCAGACCTAGAACACAGGATCTCAACCAATGAACTGGAAAGGCATACTCTATGGAAAAAAACAAATGATAATGAAAATTTGATCCAACAGAGCCTGGATGATTCAAAGAAGAATAACATAAGATTTATTTGAGTCATTGAGGAAGCAGGAGACAAGGCTAAAGACATCAAAAAGCTATTCACAGAGATAATGGCAGAAAACTTCACAGAAAAAGGTAAAGAATTGGACATACAAATATATGAAGCATACAGAATGCCACATGCCCATGACATGAAAAAATCTACACCTAGGCATATCATCATAAAAGTCACAGATATCAAAAAAAAAAAAAAAAAGAATGAAACACTGAAAGCAGTCAGAGAAAAGAAAACAGTTACATTCCAAGGGAACCCCCTTCAGGATCACAGCAGAGTTCTCACCTCAAACACTCAATGCAAGAACAGCCTGGAGTGAAGTCTTTCAAGCCCTAAAGGAAAACAACTTCCAACGCAGATTGATGTATCCTGCCAAACTATCCTTCAAAATTGATGGGGAAGTGAGATATTTCCATGACAAAGAACACCTGAAAACTTCACAAATATGAAACCTGTGCTCTAAAGCATTGTAAAGAATATCTTGGAGAAAAATAAAGAAAGTTACAAATCCATGAGACCTAACTGAGTCAACCCATGGGACCAAACAAGAAACTGATGGAAAAGGGCAAAAGTAGAGGAAATAGCGACTGTGGCACTGAGTCTGCATCACTCAATCTGAGCCGGGGTTAGAGCTTACTGGCCTCCAGGCCCACGCCGGAACAGCACCCAGGGACTGAGTTTAGCAGCGGGTGGCTCAGGAAATGGCGACTGCGGCACCAAGTCTGTATCACCGAATTTGCACCAGGTTTAGAGCTTACTGGCCTCCAGGTCCACGCCAGAAGAGCGCCCAGGGACAGAGGTTGGCAGCGGGCGGCTCGGGAAACGGCAACTGTGCCACGGAAGCTGCGCAGGAGTTGGAGCTTACTGGCCTCCAGGCCCACTCCAGAAGAGTGCCCAGGGACTGAGTTTAGCAGCGGGCGACTCGGGAAATGGCGACTGCAACACCGAGTCTGTGTCACCGAATTTGCGCCAGGGTTAGAGCTTACTGGCCTCCAGGCCCACGCCGGAAGAGTGCCCAGGGACTGAGGTTGGCAGCGGGCGGCTCGGGAAGCGATGACTGTGCCACTGAATCTGCGCTGGGGTGGCAGCTTGCTGGCCTCCGGGCCCACGCCAGAAGAGCGCGCAGGGACTGAGTTTAGCAGTGGGCGGCTCAGGAAGCGGTGATTGCAGCACCGAGTCTGCGTCACTGAATCTGCGCCGGGTTTGGAGTTTACTTGTCTCCAGGCCCACACCGGAGGAGTGCCCAGAAACTGAGGTTAGTGGCAGGCGGCTTGGGAAACGGCGACTGTGCCACCGAAGCTGCGTAGGGGTTGGAGCTTACTGGCCTCCAGGGCCACTCCAGAAGCGCGCCCAGGGACGGAGTTTAGCAGCGGGCGGCTCTTGAAACAGTGACTGCGGCACCGAGTCTGTGTCACCGAATTTGTGGCAGGGTTAAAGCTTACTGGCCTCCAGGCCTACGCCGGAAGAGCGCCCAAGGACGGAGGTTAGCAGGTCAGATCTGATTTTCTCCACAGTAACTGCAGAAGCACATCCAAACAGCTTGTATTGGTGAGTACATGGGCCTTTTGGAACAACAGCCCCTAACATTGCAACTGCACAGGGCCTACAGCCTACTGGGCTCCAGGCCAAAAGCACAAGTGAGCCCAGAGACTCTGTATTGCTGAGCAGGTGGGCCCATTGCAACCTCAGACAGTGCCATTGTAGCAGTTTAGGAGCCACAGTCTCCCTGCCTCTAAAGCACACAGGATAAGCTGTTCTGACTGTATTGATTGAGTGCTTCATATGGTGTGCTAGAAGTAGGGGTGTTTCTTTAGGTCCCAATACAGACTGCAAAGAGCAACCCAGGAAACACTGCTATTTTAAGGTTCCTGACTATTAAGAGGAAAGTAACTTGCAACAAACAGCGCCAGAAAACAGGGCAGGTCAGAGATGAGGAAACACTCCAAATCTCAGAAACAAAGATCCTCACCTCCAAGTAACAGAGGGGGAAGGGAAATAGAGAAGTATGAAGCCCAGTCTCCAGGGCTCTCAGAAATGGTAAGCAAAGCAGATCTAGTAAAATGGAAATCAGAACTGATCTCTGAGATGAAAGCAGAGATATTGGACACTGTCAACATGATGATTAATGAAGCTAAAGAGGAAATCATGGAGTTGATAGAATGCAAGATAGCAAAAGCACTGGAACCTTTTAAACACCAACAAGCAGAAGCCCAGGAAATTAAGAAAGAAAATGAAAGCTTGCGCAATAGAATGAATTTGGCAGAAGACCGAATTTCAGACCTAGAAGACAGGATCTCAACCAATGAACTGGAAAGGCATAATCTATGGAAAAAAGCAAGCGATAAGGAAAAGTCAATCCAGCAGCTCCTAGATGATTCAAAGAAGAATAACATATGATTGATTGGAGTCACTGAGGAAGCAAGAGACAATGCTAAAGACATCAAAAAGCTGTTCACAGAGATAATGGCAGAAAACTTCACAGAAAAAGGTAAAGAATTGGACATACAAATAGATGAGGCATACAGAACGCCACATGCCCGTGATATGAAAAAATCTACACCTAGGCAAATCATCATAAAAGTCCCAGATATTCAAAAAAAGAATGAAATACTGAAAGCAGCCAGAGAAAAGAAAACAGTTACATTCCAAGGGAAGCCCGTCAGGATCACAGCGGACTTCTCAACTCAAACACTCAATACAAGAAGAGCCTGGAGTGAAGTCTTCCAAGCCCTAAAGGAAAACAACTTCCAACCCAGACTGATGTATCCTGCAAAATTATCCTTCAAAATTGAGGGGGAAATAAGATACTTTCATGACAAAGAACACCTGAAAAACTTCACAAAAACAAACCCGTGCTCCAAAACATTTTAAAGAATATCTTGGAGAAAAATAAGGAAAATTACAAATCCATGAGACCTAACTGAGTCAACCCATGGGAAAAAACAAGAAACTGATGGGGAAAGGGCAGAAGTACAATAACACAGCCAAGAACAGGAAAACATGGCAGCACTAAATTTACCTATATCAGTCATAATGATTAATGTCCATGGACTCAATGCGCCAATTAAGAGATGCAGACTGGCAGAGTGGATCAAAAAACAAGACCCTACAATCTGCTGTATACAAGAAACACACCTAATTCAGAAAGAAAGCCATGGACTAAAAGTAAAGGGATGGAAAACAATACTCCATGCGACTGGAAACAGCAAGAAAGCAGGAGTGGCAATTTTATTTGCAGACAAAATAGACTTCAAGCCAAAGCTGATAAACAGAGATAAAGATGAACACTAACTTTTAGTTCAGGGAAAAATCCAAGAGACAGAAATCACAATCTTAAATATCTATGCTCCAAATCCTAATGTACCCAACTATATAAAACAAATATTAGCAGACTTGAAAAACCAGATAAACTCTGATACAATAATAGTAGGGGACCTCAATACCCCACTGTCACAAAGAGACAGATCGACTGGACAAAAAGTCACTAAGGAAATCCTGGAGCTCAACCAGACTCTTCAGCAAATGGACTTAATAGAAGCCTACAGAGTATTTCACCCCACAAAGTCAGAACACACATTCTTCTCAGCTGCTCATGGATCATTCTCCAAAATAGACCATGTGTTCATTCATATAACAGGTTTAAGAAAATATAAAGGGATTGAAGTTATCCCTTGTATACTGTCGGACCATAGTGCCCTGACATTGGAGCTGAATAGCAAAGGAAAGCCCAGGATCTTCACAAACACATGGAAACTGAAAAACATTCTGCTGCCCAACCAATGGGTCATAGAAGAAATTAGAGAAGAAATTGAGCAGTTCTTACAACTAAACGATAACCCCAGTACAACATATAGAAATTTATGGGACACAATGAAAGCAGTTCTACGAGGAAAATTCATAGCACTGAAGGCCTACATCCAGAATTCGGAGCAAACTCAAATAAACAACTTAATGCTGCACCTCAAGCAACTAGAAAGAGAGGTGCAAAACAAACCCAAAGCTCGCACTAGGCAAGAAATTATAAGGATCAGGGCAAAAATTATTTCAATGGAAACCAAGAGAACGGTTGAAAAAAATCAATGAATCCAAAAGTTGGTTCTTTGAGAGGATAAACAAAATTGATAGACCCTTAGCCAACCTCATTAAACAAAGGAAGGAAAAGGCTCATATCTATGCTATTAGGAATGAGAATGGAGAAATTACTGCTGACCCAGAGCAAGTCCAGAGGATAATAAACACCTACTTTGAAAATTTATACTTCAATAAAATGGAAAATGTAGAAGAAATGGATAGATTTCTAGACACATATGAACTCCCAAAGCTGAATAAAGAAGATGTAGAAATGTTAAATGCCCCAATAACAATCTGTGAAATTGAAAATGTAATTAAAAACTTGCCAACAAAGAAAAGCCTTGGACCTGATGTTTTTACTGCTGAAGTCTATAAAACTTTTAAAGAAGAGTTAGTGCCTCTACTTCTGAAACTCTTCAATGAAATTGAAAAGGAACCAGTACTCCCAAACTCATTCCTGGAAGTAACCATTACCCTGATTCCAAAAGCAGAGAAAGACCCAACCAAAAAAGAGAACTACAGGCCAATATCTCTAATGAATATCGATGCAAAAATCCTAAATAAGATCCTGGCAAACAGAATACAGAGAATTATCAAAAAGATTATACACCCTGACCAAGTTGGATTCATCCCAGGGATGCAAGGATGGTTCAACATATGTAAATCAATCAATGTTATACACTATGTTAACAGGCTTAAGGACAAAAATCATATGGTCATCTCAATTGATGCAGAAAAAGTGTTTGACAAAGTACAACACCCATTTATGTTCAAATCTCTACAGAAGATCGGAATAGATAGCCTCTATCTCAAACTAATAAAAGCTATCTATGAGAAACCTTCAGCCAGTATCATCCTAAATGTTCAAAAATTGAAACCTTTCACACTAAGATCAAGAACAAGACAAGGATGTCCTCTCTCTCCACTTCTGTTCAAAATAGTTCTGGAAATATTAGCCATAGCAATTAGGCAAGAGAAGGAAATAAAAGGAATAAAGATTAAAAAGAAGAAGTTAAATTGTCATTATTTGCTGACGACATGATACTCTATCTAGAGGATCCTAAAAACTCAGTTAAAAAACTTCTGGACCTAATCGCCAATTTTAGCCACGTAGCTGGTTACAAGGTCAACATTCAGTCATAATCTTTATTATCAATGGACTCAACACGCCAATTAAGAGATATAGACTGGCAGAGTGGATCAAAAAGCGAGATCCTACAATTTGAATACAAGAAACACACCTAATTCAGAAAGAAACCCATGGACTAAAAGTAAAGGGATGGAAAACAATACTTCATGCGACAGGAAACAGCAAGAAAGAAGGAGTAGCAATTTTATTTACAGACAGAATAGACTTCAAACTAAAACTGATAAAGAGACATAAAGATGGACACTATCTTTTAGTTCAGGAAAAAATCCAAGAGACAGAAAGCACAATCTTAAATATCTATGCTCCAAATTCTAATGCACCCAACTATATAAAACAAACAATAACAGACTTCAAAAACCAGATAAACTCCAATACAATAATAGTATGGCACCTCAATACCTCATTGTCACAAAGATACAGATCGACTGGACAAAAAGTCACTAAGAAAATCCTTGAGCTGAACCAGAGTCCTCAGCAAAGGGATTTAATAGATGCCTACAGCGTATTTCACCCCACAGTCAGAATTTATATTCTTCTCAGCTGCTCATGGATAATTCTCCAAAATGGATCGTGTGTTCATTCATAGAACAGTTCAAGCAAATATAAAGGGATTGAAGTTATCCTTTGTATAGTATTGGACCACAGTGCCCTGCAATTGGAACTGAATAGCAAAGGAAAGCGCAAGATTTTCACAAACACATGGAAACTGAACAACACTCTGCTCACCAACCAATATGTCACAGAAGAAATTGAGCAGTTCTTACAACTAACCGATAATTCCAGTGAAACATATAGAAATTTATGGGACATAATTATATGCAGTTCTACGAGGAAAATTCATAGCAGTGAAAGCCTACATCCAGAAAACGGAGTAAGATCAGAATAAACAATTTAATGCTGAACCTCAAGCAACTAGAAAGAGAGGAGTAAAACAAACCCAAAGCTCGCACTAGGCAAGAAATTATAAGGAGCAGAAATTAATGCAATAGAAGCTAAGAGAATGGTTCAAAAAATCAGTGAATTGAAAAGTTGGTTCTTTGAGAGAATAAACATAATTAATACAGCCTTAGCCAACCTCATTAAACAAAGGAAGGAAAAGGCTCATATCTATGTTATTAGGAATGAGAATGGAGAAATTACTACCGACCCAGAGGAAGTCCTGAGGATAATAAACACCTACTTTGAAAATATATACTTTAATAAAATGGAAAATGTAGAAGAAATGGATAGATTTCTAGACACATATGAACTCCCAAAGCTGAATAAAGAAGATATAGAAATGTTAAATACCCGAATAACAATCTGTGAAATTGAAAATGTAATTAAAAACTTGCCAACAAAGAAAAGCCTTGGACCTGACGGTTTTACTGCTGAATTCTATAAAACTTTTAAAGCAGAGTTAGAGCCTCTATCTTTGAAACTCTTCAATGAAATTGAAAGGGAAGCAGTACTCCCAAACTCATTCCTGGAAGCAACCATTACCTTGATTCCAACACCAGAGAGAGACCCAACCGAAAAAGAGAACTACAGGCCAATATCTCTAATGAACATCGATGCAAAAATCCTCAATAAGATTCTGGCAAACAGAATACAGAGAATTATCAAAAGATTATACACCCTGACCAAGTTGGATTCATCCCAGGGATGCAAGGATGGTTCAACATATGTAAATCAATCAATGTTATACACTATGTTAACAGGCTTAAGGACAAAAATCATATGGTCATCTCAATTGATGCAGAAAATGTGTTTGACAAAATACAATACCCATTTATGTTCAAAACTCTACAGAAGATTGGAATAGATGGTCTGTATCTCAAACTAATAAAAGCTATCTATGAAAAACCATCAGCCAGTATCATACTAAATGGTCAAAAATTGAAACCTTTCACACTAAGATCAGGAACAAGACAAGGATGTCCTCTCTCTCCACTTCTGTTCAATATAGTTCTGGAAATATTAGCCATAGCAACTAGGCAAGGAAAGAAATAAAAGGAATAAAGATTGGAAAAGAAGAAGTTAAATTGTCATTATTTGCTGACGACATGATACTGCATCTAGATGATCCTAAACACTCAATTAAAAAACTGCTGGACCTAATCACCAGTTTTAGCTGCATAGCTGGTTACAAGGTCAACGTTCAAAAATCAATAGCCTTCATACACACAAACAGTAGACCCACTGAGATTGAAATTGGAGAGTCAGTCCCTTTCACAATAGTACCCCCCCAAAAAATATTTAGGAATTAATCTAACAAAGGAGGTGAAAGACCTCTACTCTGAAAACTATAGCACTCTGAAAAAGGAGGTAGAAGATGATATCAAAAAATGGGAAGACATACCTTGCTCTTGGGTAGGAAGAACCAATATTGTCAAAATGGCTATATTCCCAAAACTACTCTACACATTCAATGAAATCCTGATTGAAATCCCAACAGCATATTTCACAGATCTAGAGAGAAAAAATCCAAACTCTCATCTGGCACCACAAAAGACCTAGAATAGCCAAAGCAATTCTAAGCAACAGGGACATGGTGGGGGGTATTACAACTCTGAACCTGAAAATATGCTATAAAGCCACTGTGATAAAAAACTGCATGGTCCTGGCAAAGTAACAGACCTGAGGATCAATGAAGTAGACTAGAAGATCCAGAAACTACTCCAGATGCACTGAGCCACCTCATCTTTGCAAAATGATCCAAAAATCCTCAATGGACGAAAGATAGCCTCTTTAACAAATGGTGCTGGAAAAACTGGGCTTTAACTTGCCTAAGACTAAAACTGGATCTAACTCTTTCACTGTGTGCCAAGCTCAAATCAAAGTGGGTAAGAGACCTAAAGATTAAAAGAGACACTCTAAACCTGTTGCAAAACAGCATAGGTGAAACTGTCGAAGACATTGGTTTAGGGAAAGACTTCATGAACAAAACATCTATAGCACAGGAATTGACAGAGGAAATCAACAAATGGGACCTCATTCTTTTAAAAAGCTTCTTACAGCAAAGGAAACCAGCAGCAGAGCAAAAAGGCAATCAATAATGTCAGAAAAAAATCTTTACCAGCTGCTCCTCAGGCAAAGGGCTACTGTCTAGAATATATAAAGAGCTCGAAAAAATCAGTCCACTCAAATTTAAAGACCCAACTCAAAAATGGGCATCTGAAATGAACAGATATTTTTTCAGAGGAAGAAGTAAAAGCAGCTAAGAAGCATATGAAGAAATGCTCAACATCATTAGTCATTAAAAAGATGCAGATAAAAACAACATTGAGATTTCATCTCAATCCACATAGAATGGCTGCCATTTCAGAGTCAGCCAACAGCAAATGTTGGCGAAGCTGCAGAGAAGAAGGAACCCTTCTCCACTGTTGGTGGGACTGTAGACTCATACAGTCCCTGTGGAGATCAGTTTGGAAATTCCTCAAAAAGCTAGGATTAGAGGTCCCATTTGACCCAGCCATTGCCCTGCTAGGTATATACACACAAGAATTAAAAGACTCGTATCACAGTGACGTATGTGCACCCATGTTTATAGCAGCCCAATTTGTGATTGCTACATCTTGGAAACAACCCAAGTGTCCATCAACTGGAGACTGAATAAAAGAGCTGTGGTTCTTCTACAGAATGGAGTATTACTCTGCCATAAAAAATGATAAGTTTGAATCATTTCTACTTAAATGGACATACCTTGAGGATATCCTCATAAGTGAAATAAATAGGGCACAGATAGGTACATATCGCATCTTTTCTCTGGTATGACAAAGATGTAAATGACTCTATAATTGTATGTTATATGTTGTGAAATAGAAAATACTCAAAGTAAAATAGGGTGAAGGGGGAAAAATAATGATATTATTACAAAAAAGAAAGGAAACAAGTTTTATGTACATAGGAGGGTGGTAGGGTGAGTAGGGCTATGGGAGAAAATAAGAATTAAGTTGTGTCTCATACTGGTACAAATCCCCATTACGGAGTGCAATCATGATGCATACATATAATGTGCCAATAAAGATTTAAAAAAATAAACAAATACATTTCACATTCTCTGTTTTCATCACATCCATAGACATTTTTGTTTCTTTTCATTCTTTTATCTCTTTGTGTATTTATTATGGAAATTTCTTAATTTATCTACTGTAACGTTTCAAATTTGCCAAGCAAGGAGTCATATTGTCCTGTTGCTGTTTCTGTTAAAATTCCTTTTGTGTCTCTGAGGTTTTTTTTCTCCCTTGTACGTGAGTTTCCCTAAAGATTTCAATGAGTCAGATATATCAGTTTCTCGTTTTTCTTCTTATATTACCCTCCATGTATATTATACCTTGTTCTCCTCTCCTTTCTGTTTTCTTTCTTCCTTCCATTATTTATTTTGAAACAGGGTCATCTTGCTAATTGCCTGAATTGCTCAGGTGGGGCTTGAACTTGTGATTCTCTTTCCCCAGAATCCCAGAAAACTGTGATGATACAGGAGCACCACCACAGGCTCAATTAGGTCTCATTTTCTTATGACTCTGTCCATGGACTATGATCTTCACAAGTGTCTCTGTGTTTTTGTTTGCTTTGTTTTTCTGCTTTGGTGAGAGGAGAAGTAGTTGGTATTTTATGTTTAGCATTACTTCCATGGAAGGCTAGAGTATGCTAATTGTGCATGTTTTACTTCATATGACTTCTTGGTGAGGTCGTGATAAATAAGTCATTTGAACCCTGGAAAAATTACTTCTTTTGTGCTAGATTTTTTAAAGAAAATAGAATATTCTGAATACATTTGAAAATAAAGACCTCTCTTTTCCTCCTGCTAAAAGCACAAGGGGACTAGTCATGACCTTTGCTATGTGAAGCTTTCAGGTCTCTTAGAGGTGAACACCAGAGTGGTGGGATCCTGTTCTTCAGCTCTCTGCTTGTCTGATCCAGGGAACTGTGACTGGAGTTTATACTTTCATCTCCCTGTACTAGCTCTACAGTCATTACAGCTCTGGAAACTTTACCCCAGTAGACTGATTCTCTCATCTGCTTGTCTCCCTCTAATTTGGTGGTCAAGAGTTTTTATGTGGTGTCAAATCTCCACGGGATCAGAGAAGAGCTGTTGATTTTGCTCATGCTTTTTGTTGTTGTGAAGGTAGAGATTCCTTACTCTCAGAAATGAGGACACTGTTGCTATTTTAATGGTTTTATTTGAAGATTAGGGAGGTGCATATGCAGTTGCAATAAACAGTGCTGAGATACTCTGTCTACTCTTTTGCCACTTTCCTTCAGAGAGAACATCTTGCAGATCTAAAATACAGTGTTTCTACCAGGCCATTGATACTGATACATTCCACTGTGATATTCAAAGTTCTTCAGTTGTGTTTTACTGATATGTATTTGTTTGTGTGATTCTGTGAAATATTATCAAAACATCTGTAAGTGTATCCCCTTGCTTAGTCAAGGTAACGGGACTTCCAGCAGGTAAATGTCTTCCTGTTGCTCTTTCACAGCAAAATCATCTTTCCTCTCACCTTATTCCACTCATAGCATCCAAAAATCATTAAATAATCATTAAGTCAATTTCTTTGGGTGCATTGTATTTTCAGGCCAAGTCAAGTGATATTAGAATGTTGGTACATAAATTCTTCTTCTGCATCGTGACATTACAGAAAGCTATGTGAAATTCTATTGTATATAATGTGAATGCTCATATGGAAAGAAGTAGTAAATTGAATAATAGAACCAGATCTTCTGAGACAGGTTTCTGAGACAAGAGCCTTTTGATGCTCTTTCTGTTTATGGAATTCCTTCTCACATCACTGAGCATAGAGTTCTAATGGTCAGAAAGATAGCACT
>PVIR01040113.1:0-13535 GCA_004026965.1 Petromus typicus | reverse complement strand
ACCTGGGCGCAGGAGCGGTGAGAAGGCGCCATCTAGTCCTATCCTTCTTGTCCTAGACAGCAGCAGTAGCACCTCCCGTTTCCCTCTGACCCAGGGGCTGTCCTAAGCTGAACCCTGCCCAGCCACATCCTGCCACTTGCCTGATCCCCACAGAGTGTGCCCTCCCCTCCCTGGCTAGGTTTTCTCTGCCTTATTTGGTTTAAATTACTTCTTTAAACTTTGGTCTCATTATTTTTGGACCATCATTTGCTCTGGAAGATTTTCTTTCCACTGGTTCCTTCTGTTCTCCTTTCTTTTCATTCTCTTGGACAAGCTTCCCAAGGCCTCTTTTTACAGTTTCTTTTGGGTGGTTTTTATTACCTTCATGCATCTAATCTGAGTAGGGAGAAACTCCAAGAGCATTGTCATCTTCCCCTTGGATTCCTGCTCATTCGGTTGTTACAAGAGCTCCTCAGTTTAAAGGCCGGGAAACTACCTCTCCAGCAGCTCGTGACCCAGTTTGCAGAATGCCTTTTCCATTGTGTTATGGGAAACTAAGGCCGGCTGTCATTCTGTGCTGTCACAACCCACTGCCTTCTCTCAAGGACAGAACCATACATGGATCTGAGAAGGCTCTTTGACGTATGAAGCAAATCGTCCCACGACACTCTGTCTTCCTCTTCCCTCAGAGAAAGAGTTTGATTTATAGTGGAGCTGTTTTGGATACACTGGATTGCAAGGAATAGAAAACTGTACTAATTGACTTGAGCAATTAGAAAGCATATTATCTCCCATGATAGAAGTCCACAGGAGAGCAATTCCAGGACTGATTAATTCAGAGCTGTGTGCTATCATAAAGACCACATACTTTCTCTATGTTTACTTTACCATCCTCACTACGGAGCCTGGCCCTTGGGCTAACTAATCTACTACTGTAAGGTGGCTTGCCATAGTCTTATAAATTAACATGGTCTGAACATTGGTGTTGCCCTGAAATTCATAGATTAAACCTAATCCCTAATGTGATCATCTTAAGAGGTATGATTTACTAGCTTATTTTCTTTTTCTTTTTCTTTTTCTCTTTCTTTCTTTCTTTTTTTTTTTTTTCTTTTTTTTAGCTTTTGAGACAGGGTCTCACTTTGTAGTTCAGGCTGGATATGACTCAGCCTCAAACTCAGCAATCCTCCTGCTTCTGCCTCCCAAGTGCTGAGATTACAGGCATTAACCATCACACCTGACATTGTTGTATGTGGTTACCGGGGATTGAATCCAGGCCTTTGCCTTTGCAAGGCAGGCACCAGAACCACTGAGCTAAATTCCTGGCCCCTTATTTTGTTTTTCTATAGTTTTGTTTTCTCATTCAAAAATAGCAATAAATAGTAGCAGCCACTTACATTGTAATTATTACATGGCAATTAGTCCTCTCAGCATTTGCAGCTATTGGCACATTCAATCTGTACATTCTGGGTTGTATCCAGATGCCCCCCCCCCAAGCTTTGGGCTGTTGTAGGTGTAACTTTTGCAGAGGTGGCTGAATCTGACTCTTGGTGCTAAGCCTGATGACACTAAGATTAGGTAGCCCTAAGTAGTCTGAATAAGATAAAAGGAACAGGAAGAGGCTGCTCAATTTACTTACTGCTTTTGCTACCTTCTGGCTACTATAAATGTTCTCTGCATGCCAATCTGCCTTGGAGCAAAATGGTGATAGACTAAAACCTCTGCAAGAAATGAGCTAAATAAACTTCTTCTCCTTTAACTTTAGGTGTTGGGTAGTTTGTCTTAGTAATGAAAAAAGTAACTAAGATACTGTACAAAAAAGCAGTAAAGGAGATACCATTATCATTCCCATTTTGAAAGTGAGGAAACTGAGGCAAAACTAAGTAAGCACTTGCAAACACATAGCTTGCAAAAGTATGATCCAGTCTGTAGAGTTCATGACCTCAGTAACATCATTACTCTGTAAGTCAGTAAGTCTAGTGCTTGGAGGATGAACATGCTTAAGCAAGGAAATACAGATGAAACATTGAGCGGAGTGGCTTCTGCATAGCAAATACTCAATAACAACTAGGTAAAAGTTCCATACAGACACCTGAAGTGTGTATGTCAGCTTGGCGATTAGAAGAATTAAACAGTCTTTTGCTGGTTCCCCCACAGACCCAATCTCTGTCTGAGTCACATTTTGTTCTAGAACTAAGCCCCTAGTTTCCTAACATACGTTGCTCCTTTTACTTTCCTAAGGTCATCATACTGAACCTCACAATTACTGGCAGCCTGTTGTCCTGTTGGCTGTGCACTTGTTCACAGAAGTTAAAGCCTGAATATCAACAACCACCTGCTGCCAGCCTCCCAACAGCGAATTAGCACATTCTTCCAATTATCTCAGGAACTCTGGTCCAGCCAGATGTGGTTCGGTTGCCATGTTCATGTCCAGATAACCTTGGGTTCATTATAATCTCATAATAATAAAAAACACACCCACTGGCACCATGACAAACCTGACTATGCCCAAATTAGGAAAGAATAGAGGTGGCACCCTGATTCCTGGAAATCTCCTCCTGTTTCCATAAAAAGCTCTGATGAAAGTGTACACACCACAGCCCTTCATGACTGCCTTAATAAAAACCCAGATCCAGATCTCCTTGAGGAGAAGGTGACTTCGGAGTGTGAACTTTGTTTCTTCATTCCCTGGCCGGTAAATAAAAGCTCTTACAATGTGCCTACAACTGCTTGCATTATTTATGAAGAGTAGTAAGAAAGAAGAGTATCTGCAGGGTGGATAGCAATAGCTTTTACTGGAGCAGAGTACTCCTGTAATCCCTTTGGGAGTAACTTTCCAAGTCTCTCCTCAGGTCCACAGAAATCCTCCTTTGCCAGAGTCCATACTGGCTTTAACCCCATTTCTGCAGCCATACATTACAACTTCTCACTGTTTCACTGTAACAGTCAAGAAACAGTCTCCAGACATAGAAAAATGAAAAACATAAATATATACCCCTCCGTGGACCCTTTTCAAATGTTAATATTATATGTTTCAGGCCTTTAAGTTATAAATACATGAAATATTAAAAGTGCCCTAAAATTCCCTATCTTTCATCCTTTCTCCTTTGTAATACCCTTTCTACTAATATACATTTATGCACAGTTTTTGTATTTATATGTATATATTTGAGTTTTTGTATTTCAGTATATTTTTATATAAAATATATACTATTGTTGTGTATAGTTAGTAACTTTAAAGATAAATGGGATCATATTCTATGTAAGATTCTGCTACTTTTTTGAGAAGAATCATGTTCACTGTTCTTTACCCTATGTTTTGATTTTTAGAGCTTCTTTTTCAAAATCTCATTGTTTTTATTCCCTCTGTACCTTTACTGAATTTGTAGAGACTCAGTTATTTTCCTACCATCACCACTCTTTTCCCATTTGGCTTTTGTTTGAGAAGCTAACTTATATTTTTTCTTTTTTAATGTTACTCAAATTTTTAGGTATATGTGTACACATGAAATGTTTGCTTTTAAATCTTCATTATCTCCGGGACTCCATAAAACAAAACAAGTGTATTAGAGTGAGTTTTAACTACGTTTCCAAGCATTCCCAACCACCACTGTTCTCTGATGCTGTTTAGGATTTCAGGCTCATTCTTTCTAACACAAATGTTACTTTCATAATCATAATACTTAGTAAACTGTATTGGAATGTTTTACAACTGTTTTGCTTCCAATTTTTCTTTCTAACTTCCGTTTAGAACTAAGTGCAAGAGTCCTAGAGTAGTAAATTTCTTTATTATTTAGACTTTATGTAACTGAATGTTTGCCCTCACAAACAAACAATAATTTAACTGCCTTATGGAATTTTAGACTGACTACTCTTTTTACCCTCTGCGTTGTGAGGATATTAACACATCTGCATTGGGGGGTGTCGAATAGGAGGGAAATGATTCTTTTTTCATTGCAATTGTTATTTTCTTGTGAGAAGCTATCTTTTTCTTCTGATACTTATTTTTTCTTATTCATGCCATGTGGCTCACCATAGCTTGAGTTTTCTTTTTCTAATTTGTCCTATGTGAACTTTTCTAATTTGGACTTTATGTGAGCATTCTACCTAAAGATTCATGATTTCAGTTCTGGAAACTGCATTTTTCCCCTGGAACTAAATCAGATGCATTTTCGAGCTCCCCACTCCATTCTCTATACCTCCTAATTGCATATGTACATGTATGTGTATATAGCTCATCTTTTTGTTTGCATTTTGTTTACATTCTTTTTTTCATTTTCTAATTTTTTTAAAAAAAATCTTTATTGGTACATTATGAATGCACATTACCATTGAATTCAACAAAGAATTTGTACCAGAATAGAACTGACTTGATTCTCATTTTTTCCCCTTCCCACCCCTGCGCTGCAACCCCCCCCCACCGCCTATATACATAATCTTTGCTTCTTTTTTCTTTATTGCTATTACATTCTTTTTCCCCTTATTATTTACTCATACATGCTCTCCCCTTTTAAATATTTGCTATTTCACAATATCAACTACACATACACCTCCATTACAACTTCATTTTTGTTTACATTCTTGATTCCTATTTTCTCATTAGAACAGAAATATCTAGATGAACAGAACCAATAAAATATCCACATATATATAAAGAGATTTAGTGTAAGGAATCATCAGTTGTGAGACTGTCACATCCAAATCTTCAGTGTAGACCATCAAGTGTAAGAGAGCCAGCGACAGACAAAATCTACAGGCAGTCTACCAGAGAACTTAATTTTATTTGAGATTGGATCAGCTTTTTTGTTCTGTTCAAGCCTTCACCTAATTTGATAAGGTTCCCTCACATTGTACAGGATAACTGGCTTTAATCTACCATTAAAATGTTAATTACAGGGCCAGGGAGTTAGCTCAGTGGTTCCGGTGCCTGTTTTGCAAGTGCAAGGACCCAGGTTTGATCCCCAGGAACCACACAGCATACTGGGAGTGGAGACTCATGCCCAGCAGCAACCAGTACTACATACCACAGTGCTGGATGTGGTGGCTGATGCTTGTAATCCCAGCACTTGGGAGGCAGAGGCAGGAGGATTGCTGTGATGTGAGTTCGAGGCTGAGCTCAGGGCCAGCCTGAACTACAAAGCGAGACCCTGTCTCAAAAAACACTTAAAAAAAAAAAGTTAATTACATCTAAAAATACCCACATAAAACCCAAATCTCTCAGAAAAAATACAAGTTACCTTTTCAAGTAAAAGCCAAATGGGAAAAGAGTGGTGATGGTAGGAAAATAACTGAGGCTCTATAAATTCAGTAAAAGGTAGAGAGGGAATAAAAACAATGAGATTTTGAAAAAGAAGCTTTAAAAGTCAAAACATAGGCTAAAGAAAAGGAAACATGATTCTTCTCAAAAAAGAAGTAAAATCTTACATAGAATATGATCCCATTTATCTTTAAAGTTACTAACTATACACAACAATAGTATATATTTTATATAAAAGTATACTGAAATACAAAAACTCAAATATATACATATAAATACAGAAACTATGTATAAATATATATTAGTAGAAAGGGTATTACAAAGGAGAAAGGATGAAAGATAGGGAATTTTAGGGCACTTTTAATATTTCATGTATTTATAACTTAAAAGCCTGAAACATATAATATTAACATTTGAAAAGCGTATCCATATTTCACCAAATCTCTGAGTACTCATGACCTAAATTGACACAAAAATAAATCATCCCACCACTTACATATTTCTATTTTTTAAACTTTTTTGTCATATACAAAAATTATTGAGAAAATTTTCCAATGGCTATATTTTTTAGGACTAAAATGGACTATTCTTTAAATATTCTCATCACTGTGCATTCCTTTGTTTTATTTCTTTTTTACCTTTTAGTTTCCTATTATTGTTTACATGTTTGACAGTCCTAAGCAGACAACTTTTTAAATCACTTTCACCTGCACATTGTTCTGTTATTTAAATTTCACCTGGGGTACATTCACATTCTCATATTTAAATTTTAATAAGCACCAGTTTTGTTCTTCATGTGTCTCAGAATTTTGGTTTATGGATTTCTTGTGTGGCTCCACTGCAGGCTGTAAGGGGCCACTTAGGATTTCTGTGTTAGTGTGATGTTAGGGATAGCTGAGATCTAATCTCCATCCTCAGGGATCTTGACTTCAGCCTCTGTTTGGGGGCTATGTTCTGCCTTTTCCTCAGGCATATAGTTTCATATAATTCATAGTCTCAGGTTGAAGCATTTTCTCCTAACCTCTTCACAATTTGATAACAAAGGCAGAGATGGTTTTTTCTGCACTCAATTTTACACCAGCAAAATTAACTATGCAGCTTCTGTGCCTTCTTCTCAACCTGTGGTTCCACAGGGCTTGAGATTCAAAGCCATCTGCATGTGTACTCTCAGACCAATACTGGAATGTATCCAATGTAAAGAGAGAGCTCAAGATGAAAACTGACAGCACCATTCTCACCAGAATCCTCCCATTTCTGCTCAAGGTCTATGGCTATAGCTTTTCTAATGCATGTGCTTCCTATCCTTGACATTCTGTGAGCCTCCTGATGAAAACAGGGTCTATAATTGTCCCTCCTCTCTATTCATATCCCTGAAGACAAACAGATGACATACTCAAGTGGAATGATTGAAGAGAGTTTGACGAAGGGATTACGAACACTTACAATGTCAATAATGTGGGCAGAGTAAAGGGAATCAGAAGAGACTGTTGAATCTCCCAAGACTAGAAACCACAAGAAACCATTATTACCCCTGAAAGTGAAGAAGCAGCAAGAAAATAAGCAATAAATGAACTAGAAAAGAGCCATAGCCTTGCTTCCAGAGATGACTGCCTGGCAACAATCATGATCTTTAACATAGAAACATGATCCGTGGCTAAACTTCACTTGGCAAAGAGGAAAAGGAGACAATGCATCCAAACTCCACTTTGTCCTGCTCTGGAACCTCCTGTTGGTGCTTCTTATTAGCCAAATTTAGTTGGAAACCACTCTACAAAGAATCCCTTAACAAAGTAAATAAAGACCAGCTTCACCTGCAAGACAGGGCCCAGAGGGTAAAGGTGCACATGGAAGTGGAAAGTAGAGAAGATCCAGAGTGTGAATATCTAGAGATTATACACATCTAGATCACTTCTGTTTGACAAACGCATCTATAAATTATTTGCCTTTCCCGCTCGCCCTTTTCATCAGCGGGCTTTTTGCTTCACAGGTCCTTTCTCGAGGGAGTTTTCTAAATGTGCTGACTGTGGTTCACCACCATTCACTCTTCCAGCTTCTCCTGTCAAGTTTCTGACCTTATAGAACAACATGAAAAAATTTTTTCCTGGAGATTACTGATTCCTTAATGAATTATAAGCCTAAGTGAACATTTACAGTCTTTGCTAATTACTTTTGTAAATGCTATCTCTTCTTTTGGTTTCTACTTTCTACAAGTTCCTCTCTCAGTACCTATAGGTGCAGTTTTTATGGAGAGTAGCTACCCAAGCTGAAAAAGGAGGAGGTGTGGAGGCCAGAACTTCTTACTTGCTGTCAGTGGCTATATAATTGATCACCAGATTCTACAACATCAATCTTTAGAATGGGAAATGCTGAAGTGATCTGGAAGGAATGGAATTTTCCATAGTGGAGACATATAGAAAACTTGTCAGAGGCATCTGTTTTTAAAAGCACATAAATCTCAGCTTTCAATCAACACCCTTTTCATTTGATATGAACCCTTTACCCAAGCCAATTCCTCTGCCTTCAGAGCCTCAGTTTACAGCACAGAGCATTATCAGCAGCTGTAGGACTTCCACACAGGCGGACAACAGAACTGGGGGACCGGAAGCAGAGACAAGACTGCCTGTGATGCTTTTCCTGGCAAGCTGCAATCCCACATGGAGGGGGGAGAGGAAAAAAGTAGAGTAGAAGAGGAAGAGGTGCCGAAGACTGAGCAGGCAGGTGGAATTCCAAGTCTTTTTGTTTTTTTTCCAAATTAAAGCAATGTTTTCTTTGCCAGGGCTTCTGGGCCCTGATACAGCAGTAAGTCAAACACCAGCATTCATCTTCTTGCAAATGGGAACCACTTCCACACCTTGGAACATGGACAGAATGCAGTTGAGAGGCCCAACGGAAAAAGCTGAGTGTGGCTGGAGAGCCCCGCATAGGCCTTTGCCTCTAGGTCCCCTTGAGTTCCCTCCCCAGGAGTACTTGACAAATATGCAAAGCTATGAAACTGTCCAAGGAATGCAGCCATCCCAGCCATTCATTACCAGGGCTCAAAACCACCAGAGCAAGAAAGCAGACAGAGAGCTGGGTAAAATCCATCTCCGGTGAGGACTGGAAATAGGAGATACCCCTGGCTGGGCATGCTGAATTGATGTGGTCTGGCCTGGGGGCAAGGGAATGAACAGAATGACCAACACAGCTTTCAGCCAGCCTGGTGGGTCTATGAAAAGAGACACTGGATTCATTCTCGGGCTCTACCCAAGTGACTCTGAAATATTCCTAGACAGTTGCCAGGACAGTCAATGGTGGGTAAAACAAAGAATCAAGAGCCAAGATTCTGGGTTCCAAGCCATTTCCTCCAATCTCCTCTATGTTTTCCTTAGTGTCTGCTTGTTGATACCCCTTCTTCAATAAGCTGTAAGACCCCTGAGGCCACAGGCTCTTTCCACACTTGCCCCCTTCTGCCACTTCCTGCTCCCTCCTGCCAAGCCATGCCAGACTGTCTTAAAAAGAAGTTTCTGACTGACTCAAGATCATTATTCTGAGTAGCAACATGTCAGCCATGTGGCTATGGAGAGGATGAGCAGAACTTGGGTAGCAAAAACAGGGAGGAATGATCCCAGAATCATGGTGATTACTCATGGCCTCCCAATTTATACTCTACTCTGATGTCCACAAAAGACAAAGGAAATCATTTTAGTGAATGCAGACAAATTGCTCCCCAGACCCAGAAAAATAAATTTCTAATCCAGAAGAAAATTCCATCAAACATAAAGGTCACATGGAGACCCAAAATCTGATACCTGCTCATGTCTAGACCTATTTGGTTCCCACAGATATGGCCATGTGCACACAGACAAATGTGCTGGAGGAATGGCTTGAATTAGTCAGATAGGTGAATCAGAGGGTGAGTCCGGAGAGACCTCTGAAAGGAAGAAGTCTGAGGAAGGATCTGAGGATGGGGAGGAAACCTGGAATATGAAGAGGCAGGTACCAATCCTCTAGAGGTAGTGATGGGCCAGAGATTGAATGCATGAGGGCTGTGGCAAGTGCATGAGGATCAGGAAGAGCATGAGGAAACTCTGTAAAAATGGGAAGTACATTTAGGTACATTTTCCTGGGCAAAGGAAAGAGCTGTTGGAACATGGAAGCCCCTAAAGCATAAAATGAAGAGATTAAATTGAGTAGAGTACAGGGGACATGGAAAGCAAAGTTGGGAATCCATCCCCATGTCTGTGGAGGCATGTGTGAAGCTGTGGTCTCACTAGTCTCTCAAGGAGAATCCTGGGAACTTTTTTTGATGGCCTTCAGTTTGCAATGAAAGCAAGAATATTAGAGAGAGGATATAAGCTTTCCCAGAGAGGTTCAGAAGAGGTCAGGTGGAAGCATGATTGGCAGCTTGGGAGTTAAGGCATGTACCTCACATAAAAACTTTGAGAGGGATCTTCGCCAACCCAGAAAATAAGAACCATTTGGTGGGGCTTGGGATATATATAGGGGAGGTTTATTTCACATCTTTGGATTATTCACTGTCACACCAAGAGTGCACTGGAAGGCTGGAGTAGAGGAAATTCCATTAATGACCTTCCTGCCTTGCACTGGGGACCTATATCTGACAGCCACTGTGAGGGCTTTCTAGCACTTTGTGACTATTCCATCCTGACAGCACAGACAATCCAGGCTGCAGAACCATCTCCTGTCAAATGTCCATCTTCAGTCCACATGAGTTCCAGCAAAGTCTATTTGGCTATTTCAAGCCAGGTTTGAGGATTAGGTACTGGGACACACAGGACTAGACTTTTCTGCTCTAGAAGAGCCATTTGTATTCTAACAAGAATAGTGGAAACCAAATGAGCAAAATAATATGTGGTCATTTATTCAGTGCTCAAAACTATAAAGAGAACAGAAGGACCAGGCCCAACAGGGAAGAAGGGACAAGATGGGCCCCATGATGAGTAGGTCTTTCATGGACTGTTGATGCTTATCCTCTGAGGGGAATTGCAACTAGAGCAGCCAAAGAAGAATCCAGAGGGAGTAGTACTAGCAATGGCTTGACCTTGTGCTGAGATTTATAAAAAGAGATCTAGGAAGATTTTCAGTGTTCATGGAGAAGGATGTGGCTGAGATGCAGCACACAACAGACGAAAGTACAAGTGAGTCAAGTAAGACATTCTGTTGTTTTAAAAATATTCTGGTATATATGCTAATTTGTTTCATTGATAATACTAGATTCTCTTAAATCATTGAAAATAAAGTTTTTATTAATATATTTCTTTTTGTTAAGTATGAATCTTTTGTAACTATTTTGCACTCAGAACTTTGAAAATAGTGATACAGTGTGTATAAGTATTGTTATATTCCTATTATTTTGCTGGGAAATTTTGTTTTATTCCACTGTGAAATAGAAAAATAAATAAATACAGAGAAAAGTAAGATACTGAATATTTGAATGGGATGTACAATCAAGGCAAAGAAGGCAAGATAGAGAAATGAGCAGCTGGTGAGCAGAATGTTTCCTGCTCTTATGTGTCTTGTACTTAATTAGCGTGTGCTCCTGGGGCTCATATGCATGTGGACACCAAGTTCATCTCTGAAAACTGCCTTGGGACACTGAGCAGGGCTGAATATGTCTCCAGGAAAACAACTTAGAGAAGCACACAGAAAAACAGAATATAAGTGCCTGGGGCTTCCCCAGTGTCCCAGGTGGTGATGGCTGCCCATGTTTCTGGGGTCTGTCTTTCTATAAGATGCTCAGAGCCTCAAGGCACACGGCAATGCTCAGTGTGTGTCCACATTAGCCACATCAAGGACTGTTTCCACATCCTGCACTTTACTATAATTTTCAGTCCAAAAGGTAAGAAGATGGCTCAGGATGCTGCAGTAATTTTGAACCTTCTGGGCTCCAGGACCTGCTGTCTCACTGACTTCTCTACTACTTTACTTCAGACAATTTTAGTTTCTCCCTATACAAAATTAGGAAACTGATGTTAATATCTAAGGGCCATTCCAATTCTCATAGCTTTATAGAATATAGAAGTTGTAAAATTAAAGGAGATTCTTGGAAACATTTAGCAGGTACAGCACAGGAACATGAAAAATCAAACAGAAACTGCATTGAGCCTATAGATCATTTGAGGTAGCGCGGCCATTTTAACATTATCGGTTCTTCAAATACACTGTCACAGAATCTCTTTCCATTGTTGTGCTCTCTGTCATGTCTTTCATCAATATTTCTTGATTCACATTGAAGAAAGCCTTCACTCCCTTGGTTAAATTTATTCCTAAATAATTTTATAGCTGCTGTGAATAGGACTGCTTTCTTAATTTCTTCTTCAGAAGTCCATCCTTGGTATATAAAACATCACTTTCTTGTATACTGATTTTGTGCCCCCACAACTTCATGTGCTGGAATACTACTCAGCCATAAAATGAATACAATCCTTCATTTGCAGCAACCTGAGTGAAAGTAGGGGCCACTGTGTTAAGTTAAATAAGCCAGACACAGAAAAACAAATACCACACATTCTTGCTCATTTGGGGAAACTAGTAAGTCCACATTCTAGAAGAACAGAATAGGAGAGAGGTCTCCAGAGACTGCAAGATGTGGGACAAAGAGGAATGAAAACGTGCAGTAAAGGCACTGAAACTGGCAAGAGGCACTATTTCCAGCTTTTCTTTAGTACATGGGGGAAACCATAAGTTCAACCAATCTAGAATACTTTTCAAAGTGACCAGAAGAGCCTGAGATCCTTCCAACACATAAGAATGACTAGATTTGGAAGAGATGGAAATATTTATTACTCCAATTTTTACCTACCCATGATGTACCCCATAAAGATGTATAAGTATTAATTCTTGATCAAAAATAAATAAGAAAAAATAAGTTTTATAAATCTAATTGACCAGGAAGTTCAGAAGAGTATTTGGCCACAAGTCATAAAAAATGTAACAGTCAATAGTTTAAACTGGAGAGCTCTTTCTTGCTTAGAACACTAAACTGAATCACGATAGCTCCAGATTGTGCTGAATATAAAAACAGGATGGTATGGGGAGGAAGAGGCAATCAGTTATGACTGAATGTACTCAGGGGGTAGAAGAAAAGCAACTACTTCAGAAGCAGCTCCCAAGCAGAGACATAAGAGTAAGAAAGATAACTGTGGTTAGCAAGAGGAGGATACGGTTCCAATATCACAGGATGATTTTCTGGAGATGGAAACACCTTGTGTGTAGCCTTGAGTCAGGATTCTGAAGCTCAGTGAAGAAAACAGAAGTTAAGAAATAGTCAGCTGGACTTCGGTGCTTTCTTAACATCACCTGGAAACTACTCACCCCTGATGCCTTAGCCAGCAAATGTTATCTAGAACATTCATGGAAAGGAGCCAGAAGTGGACAGAACAAAGTGCAGCTGACAGGGACAGACATCCTCGGTGGATGTGGATCGCAGAGGCAGAGCTAGGAGAAGAGGAAGCTATTCTATTGACTAGTGTCTGAGAAAGGAGGAGGTGTTCATGGTAGTAGAATTGTGAGAGATCTAGATACAAGAAGAAAAGCCAGGAGAATCCACAGTACTGTCTTCTAGGGACACTAAATACACCCGGGAGCTTCTCCCCTCCCAGAAGTCACTTGGTGTCCTAAGGACCACTCATTCTGGCTACAGAGGTTCTCAGGTGGCAGCCTGTTGTGTTAGTCTCAAATGCCTGTTTCTCCTGAGAATAGCTTTTCTGCTTTGTTCTCTTAGGATCTACACTGGGACTACCCAGTCACTCTGATTGCTGAATACCACCAAACAGCACTAAAGTATTTCCAAAATATAAAGCCTTAGGTTATAAAGTCCATGAGCTCACATGAATCATAGCCTACTGGGCTATGAACTCCATGGTGATCAGGCTTCATTATTTGCCAGCTGCACTGGTTTTCAGTGAATCTGGGATGTGTATGTATCTAATAACATGATTCTTGAGGGTTATGCATGAGCACTGTCAGAAAGAATTTGAGGGGCACTACACCATGACACACAGTCACTCTCTGCCTGCCTAAAAGGTGTCAGCCTGTCTTCTCTCTCAGGTGAAGTCTGTGTCCATCAGAGGTTAGGAGGCAAGGTCTCTGGCCCTAGGCACCCTATTACTCACAGAAAGTTTCTTGGTTTTCACAAGGTCCTATAATCAGAGCCCAGATTGAAATAGAAGGCTTTGCTCAGGGGTCCAGAAGAACCACACTTGCCTTCTGGGCACCGAAACAGCTACAGAGTCTTCCAGAAGGCAGTGCTCATGTTTCTCCAGCCACATTCCTCTGACACTTTCTCTCCCTCTTCCCCAGT
>PVIR01040112.1:0-13526 GCA_004026965.1 Petromus typicus | reverse complement strand
AGAAAAGAAGTAAGATTACAAAGTACAGCACAACACGGACGCCGACCACAAGTATTTGCTCTGACCCCTGTACATGACAGATGTGCCAGACCTCTTCCTAGTCCCCTGTAAAAATCCCTGCCTGTTCTCTGTTTGCCACTGAGGGCCTTGTCACTCACGGTCGACCTATTCCCAGGTGAAAAAAGTCTAGGCCTCGCTGCCTTCTACTAGCCTGCTCAGATTTACATTTCTCTGCCATTTCTCCCAATAATAATCTCAATACAGTTACCTGCCTCCATTTCTTAAATCCTTCTGAAAAACTTATTTTATGGATGTAGTAAGAACTATTGCTGGGCGTCCGTGGCACACCTGTAATCCCAGCACTTAGGGATCCTGAGGTCACAGTATTACAAACGGGTAATTTCTAAATTAGGTAGAAATATTACAGACAGGCAGGCAGGGTTAAGCCTTGACGGGACCTAGTGCAGAGTATGAAAACACATTACAACTGTGACTAGAGGCACATCTGTTGAAGGCCAGTCTTCAAATAAAGACAGAATGACCAGGCCTGTATGCCTCTTCAAGGGATAAGCATGTACTATAACTGGGATCACCTGGAAAAATAAAACCTAGATAGACATCAATCACCCTAGTAGGTGACAAAGACCTCCTATTTCATTCCTTCTGAAAAAAGTCTTTGCTCTTTCTTTCCAAGTACACTTGCTATGTGACCTGTTCCCTCACTGGATCAATCAATATTACCTAAGTGGTTATACTTGTCATCTTATTGGTTGATCATAGTTTTGACCGACATTGTACCCACCTTGAGATTTTTGCTCAATAAAACTTCCTTTCGAAAGTGGACTCATTGGCAACCCGCTTTCTGGTCCCCTCCTGTCTCTCACAAGCTATCTCTCTCAGTAAAGTTTTCCTACTCTTAACCTCTACTGTCCCTTAGAATTCATTCTTTGATTTTGTCCTGCCATTTAGCAGGCTGGGAGTTATATTAGTTCCCTTATATCAAGAGGCTCACACGAGTTTGAGGCCAGCCTGGGCTACAGAGACTCCACGGTTAGCCTCACTGCACAGCAAGGTCCTATCTTGAAAAAAATGTTTAAAGAGCTACTAGTTGCCATGTCAGTCTTGAGTCAGGTTAATGTATATAATCTCTTCTCACCATGAAGTTAACAGATTCTTTATTGTATGGCCTCTTAATTGTTACACTGGAGTATATTTTATAACTGTAGTTGAACTTTAGTAGAGCACTAAGAAAACATTTCAGAAAGGATGGCCACCTAAACTTGAATGTAATTTAAATCAAGAACAACGTAAAATATCCTCCACTTAGGCTTCCACAGCTTCAAATGGAATTTTTTTTTTTTTTGAGGTGCCAGACAAATCCTCTACCACTGAGCTACAATCTCCAACTTGAAATTTCTTTTATATGCACAAAATCATTTCAACTTCCTAAAGCATATGCTTACAAATAATTTAAGGAGGAAAAAGGAAATATAACTTCTAGAGTAAACTTCTAAAATAAGAAATCATAATCAGAGATATTTAACTTATCCCAAAGACAGCACAATTTAATAAAACAGCATGGATTGTGGAGTGAGAGTTTTGAATTCCGGCTTCCCCAATTTGCTGGCAATGCGAACGTGGCAAAATCATTTACGCTGACTCTCATTTTTCCACTTATAAAATGGAAACATTACACTTATATTCAAGGATTACTGCAGATACTGAGAGATCACACGGGAAAAGACCTTGTGTACAATAGACAGAAGGATGGTGCTCTTCCTTAAGTCCACTTTAAACATGTCGAACAAAAACCCACCATCACCCTCTTTAAGTCTAAGCTAACGCTGTTCTTGTGGCCTGCAACTTTCCTCAGGCTCAGGAAACAACATCCTCAGCATATGGCACTCAGATGTGCTCAACTAAAGGAGAAGCCCCAAGGTCTTTGTGGACCTTCTGCCCACCTTTCTCTGAGCCTTTTTTCTCTCCTAAAGCAGAGAAGAGGCTTTCTCTGAAGTTCTCTTATATACCTCAGGACCAAATCTACCAAACAGGAGCACAATTAGCTTCAAACTCCTTGCTGAAATTTCACTAACCAAACAGTAAACTCGTGTCACAGAGGAAGAGGCTGAAAATCAAACATCACACTGAGAGCCTGGAGAAATCCCTTCTATGCCATTGTCAGTTATTTGGTCCCACCCCTGTCCCCTAAAAATCATTCACCTCCCCGGTAATGATTACTGAAAGTCAAAGTACTTTCAGTCTCTTATTTCTCTCTCCCCTAAGATGAGGGTATTTAAATCACTACCATCTGGCCCTTCTTGGAGTTTCACATTTTGTATGATTCTATGAATTTCAATAAATTTGAATACATATTTACCTACTGTCGGTTTGTTTCAGCAAAATGAAAACTTTTGGCGAAGGGAAATTTCCCTTTTCTCCTACACTTCTTTTCAGGCATGTCTCCTACTATCAACTTTGTCCCCTCTATACATACCACTTCTACCACACGCACTTCAATTTGCTTTAGTAATAATGCACAGACATTCCCAGCAAATAAAGCTAGCAACGGAAGTACAAAATAAAAAAATTTCCCTCCTTTGTACTGACTTCCTCTGGGGACCCTTTCCCAACCCAACACTCAGGTACAAATACCTGCTTTCTCCCCAACTTATGAAGGTTGTTATGCTCTAGTTACTGTGTAGTGTTATAATTGTCTGTGTACCTGTTTTCCTTGTTAGACAGTAAAGTTAATTATCTCTCTATGACAATTACCACCCCCATTGACCCTCCAGAACCTCAGTAATGTCTGGAGACAACAGTTTGCTGCCTGGATCCCCTATCCTGTCCTGGGCATCTTACTTCTTCAATAAACAATTCATTGGAAACACTCTCACACCAATTCAAGCTACTCAACAGCCAAGTAGAACAGGTGGAATATTTTCACCCTTTTCAGTTTGTTTTGTTTTGTTTTTTGAGACAGATCTTGCTGAGGTAGGACAGAAAAACAGACAGGAAACAGAATTCTCTAATTTTAAAATTGTACTTTTAAGAAAAACTGCAGCTTCAGGACACAGAAGTTATGCAAGCCTTTCTCCCTGGGAGGAGGGGAGAAAAAGCCCTAAAGGTCTTAAAGACACAGTAGGCCTATAAATTGGGCTGAGAGCACATGCTTCCCACCTGTAAACAGTACAGCTTCACAGAGGAAGTTGGACAGAGCAAAATCATGGGGTGGGTACAAAAATTATGAGGTAGGGCAAAACTATGACCAACTAATAAGATTACAAGTACAGTCACATAGGTAATGCTGATCCAATGTGGAGGCAGGTTGCATAGCAAATGTAAATGGGAAGAGTTAGAACCTTTATAGGAAGAGATGAATCAGGAGGTCTTTGTCACCCTCCAGGGTCACTGATGTCTACTATACTTTACTAAGCCAGGTAATACCAATTATAATATAACCTTCAATTTATTGCTTATCCCTTGGGGAGGCCTGTAGGCCTGGTCATTCTGTCTTTATCTTGAGTTCTGGCCTTCAACAGAGATCCCTCCAGCCATAGTTGTAAAGTGTCTTTATCCTCTGTACTGACTTCCTCGAGGGCTTAGCCCTGTCACACTGCCAGTCATCTTTCTACCTAATATAGCCATCTATTATTACTTCATTCCCAAGAGCATACAAAGTTGTACTCTTAGCCAGTGCTGCACCTTGGACCCTATATGCATGGTACATAGAAGGTCAATGTGACAAACTACCCTATAAAGACAGAAGTTATGAGAAAGGCTCTAGATTGTGGGATGGCCAGGAAAGGGACACAGGAACTTTGCAAGATGACAGCAATGCTTTCTATTTTGATTGAGACATTGGTAACAAGGCCATAAACAAATGTAAAAAAACTCATCAAACTATGTACTTAACTTCTACCTTTTCTTAGTGGATGTAATTATACCTCAATAAAAAGTTAGCCAGACATGGTGCTGCATTCCTCTAACCCCAGCACTGTAGGAGGAAAAGGCAAGAGAATGCCAAGTTCAAGCCTAGCCAAGGCAACTTAATGAGACCCTGTCTCAATATAAAGATTACTAAAAAGGGTTAGAGATGTAGCTCAGTGTAAAGGCTCTGGGTTCAATCTCCCATACAAAAAGCTAAAGAAATTAATACTTACCAACACACCATAGAGATATACTACTTAAAATTATAAAACAGAAAATGACAGTAAGGATGCCCACTCCTTAACCATCCTGATAGGATTTGGTACCCTAAAGAGTACTCACTACTTCCTGCCTTGTCAGGTCTCAATACAACAAAAACATCATCATGTAACTGGAAAGCTACACCATAAAAACTTTGAAGCCAGCATGGTGTTGCATGCCTGTCATCCAGGCTATTCTGAGACAAAGGTGTCACAAGTTCAAAACTGGCCTAGGCCAATGAGCCAGACCCTGTCTCCAACTGAGAAAAACTAAAAGCACTGGGGATGAACAGTTATAGAGCACTTGCCTAGCATATATGGGGCCCTGTGTTAAAACCCAGTAATGGAAAAAAATCCATAAAACTTTGAAGAGTCACAGACTCACAATAGTAGAGACATTCTCCCTATCACTAACCCCCAGGTTATCATGGATAACTCTCTCAATCCCTCATTTCCCATCATGGATACTTAGATATAGAGATGGACAGATACAGCCTTAAGAGATGAAACATGCCGGAAGTCATTGTAAGTATCACAAAGTACTTCACTGGAACCACAACTAGAAAACCAGGAGATATTTTTTTACCCAAAGACTAGCCCTGTCCAGTTCTGGTAACAGGTATGTCTCTTATAGGGAGATACTACATCTTACTGTCTGTCTCAGGCCATTAAACATCTATAACATGCAACTCCATTTAGTCCAATGCTGCTTATAAATCTGACTTTCAAGAATAAATGCACTAATGCACTAGTCGGGCAGTCTAGACGTAGTCTAACCAGTGATATTTCTTATTATAAATTAATAAATTGGAATACTGGCTTAAATTAATAGTGACTACAATGTCCACTCAGAATATTACTATCTGAAAAAACTTTCATAAACATTAGCCTTTTGTTACCATTAATTGAGCCCTTATACGCCATGTATTGGGCTAGTACTTCAAACACTACTGTATTTAATTCTCACCATGATCTTACAATACATTCAGGTTATTTTATTACAGACATTTTAAAATTGAGGAATCAAAAGTTCAGGAAAATTTAAGTAACTTGCCTGTGGACTCACATGTACTAAGTCGGAGAAACAAGATTCAAACCCAGAAAAAACCTCAATGGCATATTTATGCCAAAATCACTACAGGCCAGGTTAATTCGTCTTTCACAATAGCTTTTCTGAGCTACAAAGGCTGAGTGTAAAATCAGCAATCCTCTGAATTTAGTCAAGCAAATGTCGCCCTGTGGAGATCTCAGCAACACTCAGAACATGGTACCCTCCCTTCTGAACCCTCTCTGACATGCAAACCCCTAGGTGGCCTTATCACAAATGCAGGCCTGCATCCTTCATTCCAAGATCTTCAGATCCAACGTGTCTGGGAATGCACAATTTCAAAATGGTACTGTACATGTAGTCCTTAATTTGTGTCATACCTGCAACACAGTTTGGGTTAATCAAGTATACTAATTTCATAATCGAGCATATTAATAGTTCAATAATATAAGATACAAATGTGCTAAGTGTGATAAAGATAAATAGCCACACATTAGTTCAAAATAGGCTTTGTTTTAGAAAAAATATTTTGGAATTTAGAGCTTTTTCTGTTTTGTTTAGCTGAAATAGGGTCTCACTATGTAGGGTAGTTCAAGCTGGCTCTGAATTCACTATATTACCCAGGCTGGCTTTGAATTTGCTGCTGATCCACTTGCCTCAGCCTCCTGAGTGCCAGATTATAGGTGTGCAACAGCACACCCAGGGAGAATTCAGAGCTTTAAAGATTTCAAAATTGTAAGTAAAGGACTGTAGATTAGGACTGATTGAGCATCGTCACACATGTAGAGTGCCAGGTGCTCTGTTGTTTTGTAGAAGGACAATTTTATCCACAAGTCAAAATTTGAGGCCAACAGGGGCTGGGGAGTTAGCTCAGTGGTTCTGGCACCTGTCTTGCAAGCACAAGGACCTGGGTTCGATCCCTGGTAACCACATACAATACTGGGTGTGGAGACTCACGCCCAGCAACAACCAGTACCACATACCACAGTGCCAGGCATGGTGGCTCACGCCTGTAATCCCAGCACTCGAGAGGCAGAGGCAGGAGGATTGCTGTGATGTGAGTTTAAGGCTGAGCTCAGCCAGCCTGAACCACAAAGTGAGACCCTGTCTCAAAAAAACCTTAAAAAAAAAAAAAAAACCTAAAAAAAAAAAAAATTTGAGGCCAACAGATCAGCAAAAAGAACCACTTTCACAATTTCAATTAAGGACAACCATGATGACTTAGGGCTTTTGCATCCTTTATAAAGTTAAATATTAAAGACTAAAGAGGAGCCCAAGTTCTGCAATTTACAGCACATTAGTAATATACTCTGGACCTCAAAACAGATCTGTTTTTCAAATACTTCCTAAAATACTAAATATTGATTCATGTTTCTTCACAAGATCTGACTGACAGAAATAATGGGGGTGTATTAAAGTCCCCACCAAACTGTGAAATTCACTGTTACCACTTGGCTTCCCTCTCTATCAAAAACTGCCTGAGAGTCTTTACCCTTATTTGGAAAAAAGACTAATAATTCAGCATCCGAACTAAGATTAAGAGAACAACAAGAAGAGCACTACAAACTTGTTTTTAAATTCAAATCTTTATTGGTACATTATATATACACATCATCATCACATTCAACACTGAGAGTTTGTACCCAGTATATGACAGGACTTGATTCTCATTTTTTCCCATTATCCCACCCACCCTACAACCCCTACCCCCTATATTTTCTTTTCTTATTGCTATCACATTTTTCCCTTCATTATGTACCCCTACACCCTATTTCCTTTTAAATATTTTCTATTTCACAATATCTACTATATAGACTAAAACTTATGTACATCTTCATTGTCTCAGACCAGAGAAAAGATATGATAGTTACACATCTGTGAGCTATTTATTTCACTTATGAGGATGTCCTCAAGGTACATTCATCTGAGTCAGAATGACTCAATCTTATCATTTTTATGGCAGAATAACACTCTACTCTACAAAAAAACCACATCTTCTTTATCCAGTCTCCAGTTGATGGACATTTAGGTTGTTTCCAAGATATAGCTATCACAAACTGTGTTGCTATAAATGTGGATGCACACATGTTGCTGTGAAATCAATCTTTTAATTCTTTTGTGTATATACCTACAAACTTTTAAAGGGTACAGGAAATCTGAGCCTGCCTTGCAAGTGCAAGGTCCTTAGTTTGAAACATGGTAACAGAAATAAAAAATGAAAGAACACAGGAAAATGTACAGAACACACATATAAAAATCTCCATAGTAAGAACAGCAGCCAGAACAATGAAATTCTGGCTGCTCTGTCTGAATTCCAAGGCTCGTTCTGTAAAGCACATTCAATGCTGTCAACCCCAAAATCTTTTTATTCGAATCTGTAGTCTGAGACTCAAGACTTTTTCATTGAGAAACTGTTAAAAGGTTTCCAAGGTAGCCAGGAAATGCATATGAAATACAGTATGTAACAAATGACAGGGTGAAAAAAGTTCAAATGTTACCTAAGAAACTTAACAAATTTCTCTCAAATGTTAGTGCTTAAGAAAAAGCAGAATTACAAGAGTCTGAAGAAGTACATTAAGCAGTCATGAAATATGCTAAACTGCTTATGAAACTTTCAAGGACTTCAAAATTATCTACAAGAAACACTTTTTTTTTTTTTTTTTTTAGGTTTTTTAAGACAGGGTCTCGCTTTTGTGGTTCAGGCTGTCCCTGAGCTCAGCCTCAAACTCACATCACAGCAATCCTCCTGCCTCTGCCTCCCGAGTGCTGGGATTACAGGCGTGAGCCACCACGCCCGGCAGAAACACTTTTTTTTATAATCAGCAAAAATGTACTTTTTTAAAAGGCAAATTAAGATAGGGATTTAGCTCAATGGTTCCAGCGCCTGCCTCACAAACACAAGGTTCCCAATTCAATCCCAAGCACAAAAAAAAAAGTGATTTAAACTATCAATGATTTAATACAGTGGTAGAATGACAGTCCAGTGTCCATGAGGCCTTGGGTTCAATCCCGAAAACTTCAAAACAGAAAAAAAAAAAGCAAATTTTAAAAACATCACTTATCAGTTCTAATCTTACTTTAAAATTTATATCTTTAGGGGCCGGGGAGTTAGCTCAGTGGTTCCGGTGCCTGTCTTGCAAGCGCCAGGACCCGGGTTCGATTCCCTGGTAACCACATACAATACAGGGCGTGGAGACTCACCCCAGCAGCAACCAGTACCACATACCACAGTGCCGGGCATGGTGGCTCACGCCTGTAATCCCAGCACTCAGAAGGCAAAGGCAGGAGAATTGCTGTGATGTGAGTTTGAGGCTGAGCTCAGGGCCAGCCTGAACTACACAGTGAGACCGTGTCTCAAAAAAAAAAAAATAATAATAATAATAATAATAAAATTTGTATCTTTAAACCAGGGATAGTGATACACACCTGTAATCCCAGCATACCAGAGGCTGGTGACAGGAAGACTATTGTAAGTTTGAAGCTAGCCTGGGTTATAATGGGCATTCATGAACAGCCTGAACTGTGTCTTTTTGTCTCAAAAACCAAAAAGAAAAATAATAAAACTCTTTATGGAGTGACTAGTCCACCCTGCCCGCTGGCCTACCCAAGCAGCATTGTTCTCGAGGGCGACCCCTCGGGGGTCTGCCAAGACGGACTGATGAGAGTACACGCCCCTGGTGGGCCTTCCAAGCTTTTCATGGTTCTTCCCTTGTTAATAAATTTCAATGAACTCTATTCTCTGCTAGCATCTGTCTCAATAAGCCTCTTTCCAAAGCTATTTCCAGGTATTTCCTTCAGTTTCTCAACAGCCTACTCACTGGGCCAGCACAGGTAGGCTGTAGACAGAACAGAGGGAGAGTACTTGGTTTATCCTAGAATTATAGTAGCTCTAAAAGAATTCCCTGGATCCAGGGTGGACCTCAGAACACTTGCGTAGTATGTGTGGCCTTGGGGGTTGACATCACAAAAAGTAGGGGAGAAGGTATGTCTTACTTTTTTAAGGATAAACTAATGCAGTTTACATTTCAGAAGAGCCTACTGAAAAGTTAAGTTTATTTGATTATGACAGTTATACAAATTCTTTACATCTATCAGAAGACTAGTGATAACTTTAGCTTGCCATTATGACCCCATCATTACAGCAGGCATCTGATGGGTTACTTATGTAATCATCAAATCAACCCCGCATGAACAGTATGGTCATACAGCTATTGTTTTCAGTATGCCTCAGTAAGTGATAAGGGGCATTATAACTAGTAGGAAAATAAGGTGCTGCTGCTTGTTGCCACAAGCTTTCTTTTGTTTGGGACTCTTACCTGAAAGAAACATTCAATTCTGACACATTATTAATCTAGTATTCTGAAAAGAACATTATATTTGAAGTTAGGAAATATAATCACATATGTTGCCCTTGAGCTGAATCTCCAGCCTGGAGGAGTTTATATTCTAATAGAAGAGACAAGCTATAAACAAACCAACAGATTTTTAACATGAGGTCAGCTAAGGATGAGTGTTATAAAGTGAGGCTTCTCAAAATTAAAATTAAAAACTAATATTAGGGCAAGAGATTTAGCTCAATGGTTCCTGTGTCTGCCTGGCAAGTGGGTCCTCCCAAGTTCGATCCCTGGTACCACATACCATAATGCTGGGCATGGTGGCTCACACCTGTAATCCGAGGACTCAGGAGGTAGAGGCAGGAGGATTGCAGAGTTCAAGGCTAGCCCAAGCTACATAGTGAGTTCAGGGCCAGCCTGAACTACAAAGCGAAACCTTCTCTCAAAAAACTCAAAAAAAAAAAAAAAGAAGAACAGAAGGAAGGAAGGAGGGAGAAAAAAGACAAAACTGCTTGCAACCACAGCAAGAACTGACTGTACTAGTTTGCTGTGACACAGGAAGTAGAAGATTCCACACAGTTCTACAGGCTGTCATTCATATAAACTCTATCAGGTATTGTATTAACCATGTAAGCACACACATTTGCTATTTGTATGTTCTGCGCAACTTAGAAGGCTGTGTGAGCAAGAATTCCAAACAGCTTTTTGTATCTTATCTCTAAGTTACTCCTTGGAACAATGTGTAGGACTTGAAGATTCTAATTAATGTGCAGTACAAACTGCATCAAGGAGGTTGCAAGCTCATGTAGAGATTATGAATGTACTGGAGGAAAAAAAAAATGCATGCCAGACGTGGTGGCCCATGCCTGTAATCCCAGCACTCGAGGCTGTGGCAGGAGAATTGCCACAAGTTCAAAGCCAGCCTGGGCTACATGGTAAGTTCAAAGACAGCCTGAATTATAGAGACCCTGTCTCAAATTAAAAAAAAAAAGAGAGAGAGAGAGAGAGAGGCTTATACTTTTATGGGTGATCTCTATATAAAACAAATCATATTTTATAATTTCAACGAGTTTCCCAAACAACCTATTTAACCTTTAACTTGCCCTTTCTCCTTTTTCCAGTTCCCCAAAGCATCATTCTAAATCTTTACAGTACTTTGTAAGTCTTGCCTGTGCTCTGATTTCTAACCCAGACCACATGCTAAGATTACTCTTATGTTAGAAAGGCCTTCCTCTCACTTCTATACCCTGCTCTGCGCCTCTCATGAGGAAAACTGCTCGTGCTCATTTTGGAAGCACATACACACAAGTAAACACCTTGACGCACTTATCTGCCTACATCTTACCTCCCATTTACTCAGCAAGCCAGACGGATCTGCTTCCGTGCTTCCCTCTTGGCAGAAGCTGCCCTCACTAAGGACAGGGATGATGCCCAGGTGGACGTGTGCAAGACTTCATCTATTCAATCATCTCAGCGGTACTCAAGCCAACCCCCTCACACTACAGTTGTCACATTCTTCTGGGTTTTTCTTTCTCCTTTCACTCTCCTGTGTAGGCTTTTTTATCTGCTCATCCATTAAAGATGACTATGGTCATTTATAATCTGGTCATAAATTTTCCTTTTAGGAAATACAGCCGAATTCTTCTCCCTGGATGTAAGTTCCCATCCATGGAACAGTAGCTGAGCATAATGACTCATGAACAGAACAAGGCAGAAGTGATGGGCTGAGACTAGCTCCTAAGCAGCATCACACTCTCCTCCTTGATCTCACCTGGCACACTCGCTCTGGGTAAGGCCTGTTGTCCTGCTGTGATGCCCAAGGCATCATAACCCAAAGGCATGGCTATCTGGTGAGGACTGAGGCCGCCTTCCAGTAGTCAGTAAGTAAGGAACAAGGCTCTGTACCAGCCTCCATGTGAGTCACTGCCCAAAAGCAACCACCTTTCTCCCCTAATCTGTCCTTTTATCTTCCATTATCATCTGTCTAGCTCAACAGTTTTGATATCCTTTCACTCACATCTAATCAATCACTATACCCTTTCAAAACCAAACTCCTGATCATGTCTCTGGAACGAGTACACTTTAAAAAAATACAGTCCTGAACTTATTAATTTTAACATCGTATCTCTGTTTTTTAGGGTACTAGCGATCGAACTCAGGTCCTTGTGCTTGTGAGGCAGGCACAGAGCCATTGAGCTAAATCCCCAGTCTCCATCATATGCCTCTTGATATGATCACATCCCACCTCTGAAATATTTTTGCTCCAAAGAAAATTCTGATTAAGCTTCTAATTCATATTATAAGTTTAAAGGAAGCACAGAGGAAAAAGGAACATTTTTAAATATTCTAAGAGGAAGCCTCCAACAAAATCCAGAATGTGGAAAATTCCACAGAGTAAATGACCTGGTTTCTTAAATAAATGCCAAAGCAAAAAAGGACAGAAGATTGATAGACAGAAGATTGAAAGATACTCACAAATTATATGCACAGATCTTGTCTGGAATCCTGACTCAAATCACCACACAATCCAAAAAGTTAAACAGACTGAGTGCGTGATATTAATAAATATCCTTTCTATTTAGCTGTAATAAAGGTATTTTTGATAACATTTTTTTAAAAGAGAAATCTTAACTTTGAGTGAGAAATACTGACATAGTCACAATGTAATGGCTTTAATCTAGTATTTGGGAACTGCTTCAGGATAACCCAACAAAGAGTGAAGTTGATGGGAGTAATAATAAGTTGATAATTGTTCAAGGTTTAAAGCAATTCACTTTTCTATCCTCTTTTAACTGTTCCTACAACAAAAGTTTTTAATGATAAAAAGTGCTTACAGGGCCGGGGAGTTAGATCAGTGGTTCCAGTGCCTGTCTTGCAAGCGCAAGGACCCGGGTTTGATTCCCTGGCAACCACGTACAGTACTGGGTGTGGAGACTCATGTCCAGCAGCAATCAGTACCACATACCACAGTACCGGGCGTGGTGGCTCACGCCTGTAATCCCAGCACTCGGGAGGCAGAGGCAGGAGGATTGCTGTGATGTGAGTTCGAGGCTGAGCTCAGGGGGCCAGCTTGAACTACAAAGCGAAACCCTGTCTCAAAAAACAAAACAAAACAAAACAAAAAAAGTGCTTACAACCCAGATGTGGGTCTCCATTGTCCCAAGGATTAAGTTCAAATGCCTTAGCAAGGTTTTCTAAGAAAGCTTTTCATCATCTGCCCCAACCCCAGCTCCCAGCTCCCCAGCTCACCTCTCATGCTATCTAATTCACAGCACAGGCCCCTCCAAAACACTGATGTTCCCTCTCTGCTCACATGGTAACCTCAGGTCACAAAAAGCACTGTTTCTTCAGCAACTTTTCCAGGCCCTGAGCGCCGAGTCTCACAGCCTACCTGTACACCCCATACACACACATACAGCGCTTCTCACCACAGCTCCTTGCTCTATCCCCACACACTCTAGGTACTGCAAGAACAGGGACAATGTCCCAGTCATATGTCCTTTTAACCCCAGTTCCTAGCAAAATACCTGGCACCTAATAGGTATTCTCACCAATTTGATAAATTAACAAAAGACCCCAGGTCTAATTTGAAACCTTGCAAATTTCCTCATAGGTACACCTCCTCCAATCTTCTTTACTTTCTTCTCTTTTTCTGATCATGTTTCACATTAATAGTTGTTGATTCACATCATATCCCAACATGCACACCCTTAGCTCTCCCTAGGTATCTCATCAAAAAATAAAAATTCAATGGGCTGGGGAGTTAGCTCAGTGGTTCCGGCGCCTGTCTTGCAAGCGCAAGGACCCGGGTTTGATCCCTGGTAACCACATACCATACTGGGCGTGGAGATTCATGCCCAGCACCAACCAGTACCACATACCACAGTGCCGGGCGTGGTGGCTCATGCCTGTAATCCCAGCACTTGGGAGGCAGAGGCAGGAGGATTGCTGTGATGT
>PVIR01040111.1:0-13475 GCA_004026965.1 Petromus typicus | reverse complement strand
AACCACATAACAATACTGGGTGTGGAGACTCACGCCCAGCAGCAACCAGTACCACATACCACAGTGCCGGGCATGGTGGCTCACGCCTGTAATCCCAGCACTCGGGAGGCAGAGGCAGGAGGATTGCTGTGATGTGAGTTTGAGGCTGAGCTCAGGGCCAGCCTGAACCACAAAGCGAGACCCTGTCTCAAAAAACCTAGGAAAAAAAAAAAAATGGAAGGGCCTTTTTATAAGTGGTTCTTGCCACATTTATTTTAGTAAAAATGGCAGAGACAGACAGCTGTTTTCACCTTTCTGAAAGATATCTGAGGAAAAAGACTATGCAAGAGAAGAAAGCTAATCTTGAGACCTCCAGAAGACTTGAGACTCCTCTCCAGAAAGCAATACTCAAAGACTGCTCTGAGCAGATAAATAGAGTCATGAAGGACCCCTAATGAACCATAATTTAAATGGACACCTGTATTGGGGCTCTTGTTTTTAATTAGACCCATTATGTGTCATCTTGCTAGAGCTATTGCTCTCAAGCTTTTGGTGGTCTATCTAATATTCTTCTTTGTCATGTTTTTTCCCTCTACAGCAATTAAAGAAATACCTAGTTGCTAGATCTGCCATAGTTCACCCTTTAAGACAGGCCATAAAATATTTTGACTCAATCTTTCTCATATTTGAGCTCTGTACTCTCAAACTAATAGTGAAGTTTATCCACTCAAAACTTTAGATGATGAGCCAGACCTCTTACAAATTCACCAGATTTTCTCCCTCTGAACAGGCAGCACAACAGTTCTTTATATGTAGGTGCTGACTCCTTACTTGTCATTTTCTGATAGGCTTTTCAGCACAGCCACAATATTCCAAGGTATTTGGAGAGAATATAATCCCCAGTAGCTAGGGCCTACAGCCCCCTTTAAACAAAGGTGGCTATGAAGATAGACTACCATAGCCTCAGCAGCACACAAAGAATTATGAGGCTTTATGTCTCTTGGGGAAGTAAGCAGAAGATTAGGGCGTGGCCAGTTGGGTGAGCAAGTGGATGTGACCTGTCAATTATAGAGATGCAGAACATGTGCAAAGAACAGTTTCCAAGCCCTGAGCCTAGTACCAATTAGAAAGTTCTACCTTCATTTCTTCTGGAAGGAAGTCAAGTAGATTTTTGATAGCACAGCCTAGATCTGACATCAGCCTGAAGAATGTATCTGCGTAGGACCCCTGACATTACCCTCAAGACCACTGTGCTCTCTCTTTCCATGGTTCCCTCTCACTTGGCAAAGCATACCTCTTTTTCTACCTTTAATTAATATAACATCTCACCAGCTTATTCTCCTGTTTTGTCTAGTTCTTTATTGAGGATAACAAGAACGAGGAAAGAATTTCTAGAAAGACTACAGCACCCTAGACCATGCCAGCACAATCACATGGTGGATTTTAAAGCACATGCTTAGAGTATGACAATTCCACTTACATTCTATTGCCTGGAGAAGTCGTATGGTCAAATGTAGCATAGATGGTGAAGGTTCAATCATTATTTAAAATAATAATGCAATGTACTCTCTGAGTATTCTATTTTCTTTCTCATTATTTATGTTCTTAAAGGTACAAATACAAACAATTTTTACAAATCCTGTTACTCTGGTGTTGCAAGTACAACAATATCCAGACCATTGTCTTTATAATTTCTTAAGCCTTCAGAGCTTCTCCAAGTGAATTACCAATATTTCCATGCTCACACAGTGTCTTCAGGGAAGCCTGCTTACAAAATGGCAGACATGCTCACATGTGTGTCAGTGTTTAGAGTAGATAATGCAAGCACAGCATTTCACCAAAGCCCTGGTGGCTGGCGAGGTTGCAAAATTATTTATGGCTTTAACATTTATGGCATGCTGCTCAGTTTCCCATGAGTTGCTAGGAAAAATTCCTGATAACTACTATGAGCCATTGAAGCCTATGAGTCTTCATTTATTATGGCATAATATACACATTACCTCACTTGTGTGAGACCATATGGAGAGCTCTCTGTTGAATTTGGCATAGTTACTGGGGTGAAATGGAAACGGATTTTGTTCCTAGTCCTCCTCAATTATGTTGTATGTTGGATCCAGCAGCCAACTTCAACAGATCATCTGGGCCCAGCAATCAGTCCTTAGGACAACATCACTGCCTTTGCCTATGCCAACTAAGAATGAAAATTGACTTCTAGGGTATGGAGTGGTGGGAGACAGAATAATCTCAAGGTGGATCAATTGAGCTGCCTGCTAACATTAAGCTGTTGTGTGAAAGATAAAGGAGGAGAAGAAAACTCCTTCATGGGTTAGATTTGGAAGAAAATGCAAGTAGCTGAAGAGAACCAAAGCAGCTGAACTATAAACCCAAAAGTGCAACTGTGGTAGCCACAACTCCTTTAATGGGAGCAAGGTCTAGCCAGGGGAGAAATCGCACTTTGCAAGCTGCCATACTAATTTGACTCTTGTTTAAAAAGGGAACAAATGAATGTTTGGACTCTGCAGATATGAATACAGGAAATATTAATCCTTGTAATGCAGATACAAGGGGAAAGTGGCCAGTATCTGGATACTTATTTTTTTTTTTTTAATTCTAGGATTGGTTTATATGATCTATAGTAGACTTTGTCATGTTGTACTCATGGAAGGTTGTAACCTGCGCTAACCCTTTCAGGAACAGACAGTCATTTTACTAGTTATTGTAATGAATTCACATAAAATAATATCACTCACATTAAAATTAGTCTGAAAATTCTCATAATAATCTAAGAAAATAATAGTTTTTTTTCCTTTTAAAATTAAAATTTTAAGAATTGTTCTAAAATGTGTTTTTGGCCAGTCTACCTGTCTGTGAATCTCTCTCTCTCTCTCTCTTTTCTTTCTCAAAAATATGCCAGTGTGTACACACATGCGCATGTATGCACACACACACACAGACACACATACACAGACACACACACACACACACACACACACACACACACACACACACACACACACCCTACACTGACCTAATTGCAAAGCAAAACTCAGCAAAGAATAAGATGAGTTAGTAAATAAGAAACAATGTTCAAATCTGTAATCACAGCCCTTTCTCACTATTTCCCCCCTTGGTCTCTCCTGTGTTCCTCATCTTTATAGTAATGGAACATTAATACTTGGAGAATTTCCATTGGGAGACTTTATCACTAATAATAAGTTATGGGTGAAACAGACCCTTCCCTTCCAAAGGACAAGCTCGAACTTTGCTTATGGTTGATTATTTGAAATAAAATCAAAAGGTTGGTGTCTACCCCCCTCCAAAAAAAAAGTCTAATTAGTGTTCGTCTATTGGAGAGGAAGCTGAGCATGCTGCTCCACCACCGCCAAATGAAATTAAGGCCCAATTATTGATAAATGAAGAGTGGTTTGTGCTGGAGCCTGGCCTGGAGTCGCGGAAATACATCTGTCATTTGGCCTGTGCGGGAGTCATTCATGTGTGACATAGCATCCTGTGCATTTATCATGCATCTGTAGATTTTTGTTTTAATTCAGTTAGCTGTCTAACTAGATTCGGTGCTGGATGCCTCCAATGGAGTCAGGATTTGGACTGACAGATGCAATTCTAGTCTGAAATGGTGTGTGACAGGACTAGCTATCCTGCATATTAATTATTATTGAAACCATTATAGGCAGCCGCTTTTGCACTAATGGTCCATTCTGTTATCTGTTTTGTGGCTTCTATGGTTAACAATTGCCCAGTTGCTCCAGGGCAGGTAGGAGACATGCTGGATCAATGGACCATTGTTGTTAAGTGCACTTACTATCACCATGGAAATTAGAATGGAAGTGCTTGAAAGACAGGAGTGAAAATGCCCCTGTCTTACCATTATGCAAATTGAAAATTTCTATAAATGAGATAACTTGGGGGGAATACTTTTTCTATCTCAACTAGGTAAAAGAATTTATTAAGTCCATTGTCGGAAAAAAAATTGAAAACAAACATTTGTTAAATTGATAAAAAAAGAGAGAGAGAGAGAGAGAGAGAGAGAGAGAGAGAAAAGAATCGCATGTGGAGTTGTCCTCCTCCCTCACCCCCTAAATAAAGCTTAGTTTGGTAGAATGCTAAGGTTTAATTTAAGGTTCCTGTCATGTAATCACTAAGTTATATAAAGTGTTGAAAAAAACTTGTTATTTTCAAAAAGAAGTTATTAATGCAATTTTTGTCCAAAGTCCTGAGAACATGTGTAGGTATGACTTTAATGAGACCACTTCCAAGGGCAACCATCTTGCCTTTAGCTCCACTGTCTTCCTACATTATTTGCATATTTTATTTTATGCCTCACATTCAATGCTTTATTCTTTGAGTCATCCAGGAAACTTCGGAAAAACCAACAAAAATTCTCAGGTCACTGAAAATTGACCAAGTAAATGTTGCTAAAATCTACAGTATTTCTCGCCACTTGCTTATCAGCTTCATGTGATATAAATTATATGACTACAAACTGTACGTTTTATTTCTAGTTCAGCTTGAATTATGTGTTCTGATGCCTTAAAAAATTTGTAAAATTGCTGAGGACTTTAGTAAAGCAAAATACAAAATGGCAACACAATGAAATGTATTGTTTTGTATTAAACAGAAAATTAATGGTAGAATTAAACTAATACTGATGAATTTGCATCTTTTCAAAAGATTCATATGCTTAAAGGACATTTCATACTGGTATTTTAAATCCAAGAGAACTTCTGCTTTCCTAAACAATTCAAAATTTCCATTTTAGGATAAATGCTTCTTCATCTTCTGATATTTGAAACTGAGGTGTTAAAAAAGAACCTGGGTTCAATTTAAAAGTTCAATAGCTTGATTATGATATTGGGTTATAAGATTTTAGTTGTTAAAGATAATTTTGAATAAAAGCAAATTAGAAAGTAATGATATATCTTTGTACAAATAGATCTTAAAATATTAATAGTCATAATATTCAGAAAATATAAGTAAATTTTGACTTTACACTTTGGAAGCTATTATCATTTTTTTTGTGTGATTAACTACCCTAATTTATAATGTTTGCCTCACTTCTTTATTTCTTTCAATACATTTTTCATAAGACTCCCAAAACTTAATTATGGCTTATGCAAATATCGTTTGAAGGAAAAGAAGGTAATATTAAATCTTTAAAAGCATTGTTAGGTTAAATGCTGGTAAAGTCATAGATTTAAATGGCATTCAGAGGAAAAATGGAACAAAGGTGGGGAGGCCTCTCAGAGAGCTTTCTCATTCCTTCCTTAAAGCTATTTACTCGGATCAGATTTTCCCAACTTCTTAATCAAAGATGAATGTTTAAGAAAAACTAAGGAAACTAAGCTAAGGAAAATATTTTGGCTTTTGATTATATATAGAATGAGTGCCAACCTAGGCCCATAGGGTATCAAAACCCACTGAACATACGTGCATGAAGGCTGTAGCTACATCTTCAAAGGCATATTATTAAACTGCTTTCTGTTCCTTTATTGGGTCACCTAGATTTTCCCTTTAGAGATAGAAATCTCCAATAGTATACAAAACTTAAAGGAAAAATTCTTATGCTTTTAAATTTCCCATAAATTGCATATTGACCTTGAAAATTGCATAAGGCACTTGAAAAATATGTAATGTTCAGCTTAATATATGGAGACTAGTGAGAAAAATGTGAATAAAATAATGATTGAAGGATATGGAAGTGAAATGGCTGGAAAACTGCAATGTAGTGGCCAGGAAGAGAGGGGACAGAGGTGACTCGATCTCAGGATTCCAGAGTAATGTTTCTCTAAATTCTTTGGGATACTAGGATTTTGTGAGCATTAACTGGTCTGTTACTAAAAAAAGGAGAGAGTTAGGAGAAAGAAAAATTTTTCTACTTTTCTACTGTTAAAAGGTTTTTCTACTCTTAAATTTGATACCTGAGGCAGGCAAATGAAACTTTACAAAAATTAACTGAAGACATAATTTTGTGAATATGTATATGGATGGGAGTTCACAAAAAAGAAACTCAGGGTTAAGTAATAGATCCCTTCATCAGTGTGTGCCTTCTCCAGCTGGAACATTTTGTACTTTTCTTTTCTTTTTTTTTTTTTTTTCTTTTGAGACAGGGTCTTGATTTGTAGTTCAGGCTGGCCCTGAACTCAGCCTCAAACTCACATCACAGCAATCCTCCTGCCTCTGCCTCCCAAGTGCTGGGATTACAGGGATGAGCCACCACGCCTGGCACTGTGGTATGTGGTGCTGATTGCTGCTGGGTGTGAGTCTCCAGCATTGTATACAATACACCCAGTATTGTATGTGGTTATCCAGGATCTAACCCGGGTCCTTGGGCTTGCAAGACAGGCGCAGGAACCACTGAGCTGAATCCCCGGCCCCCATTTTGTACTTTAACTCTCCTATGTGAAGAGTCAGCCTGGTCTTGGTCACCTCCTCTAACTAAGGCCCCTTATCCCACTAATGTCATTTTCCATTTTCTCTTCCTAATTAAAGCTAGTTCCATTAAAATTAATGAACTAATAAACCAATCAGTCACTTTAGGGGCTTATACTATTTTGACATAGGAAAAGAGTTTTGTCTTCAAAATACCATAATTTTGGGCGTAGTGACTAGGACACATATGGGGAAATAATGAAAGACAAAGGCTACTTCAATAAGAGCTGGTCATATAAACACACCTTGATGTTAATCCACATCTTCAGTTTTGGTCATGAGTTGTGCTTTCCTTCCTGGCAGGACAGAAACTTTTTAAGGGGAAATTTTGATATTGGAAATATTAAACTTCTGAATGTTATAGGGAAAATAGTATAACTCACAATCTGTTAAATGTCTGATATACCAAATTCATGTTCTCTAAAGTTGAAGAGTGAATTTTAGGAACAATGAAGGTTAAGAGAAGGAAATATCTATTGAGAGGAAAGATTTTAGCTCTTGAAAGGCAGGAAGGGTCCTGACTAAACAGCTGAGTTACCCATTTTTCAGGAAAAGTTTTATAAATACATGAATTCAATGTGGTTTAAAGCAATGATCAACCCATAAAGTTACAAGTATAGTCACGTAGATAATAGTGACCTAATAGGGGAGCTAGTCCCATAGCAAATATATATGGAAAGAGCAAAAACTCTTCAGGAAGAATTCTAAGAACTCAGTATCACCCACAAAGGCAAATGATGTCTATCTATATCTCATCACACCAGATATTACCACTTATTTCTTCCCATAAAGAAGTAGGCCTGGTTACTTTATCTTTATCTTGAGGCCTGGCCTCCCACAAATGCATCTCTGGGCACAGCTGAAAGAGTCCTGTTTGACTGCCTATAATACTTTTATTTAACTTAGCTGCCTATAATATTCTCCCCTCTGCAGAGGTATCACTAACTGTGGTTAGAGCAAAATAGATCTAGTCTCCTTCTAGCTGCTTTGAGCTGAATGGCATTGATAACTATAGTCAGGGTCCTTTTTCTAGAAAACTTATCTAAGAGGTCTCAGATTGAAGCCATGTTTAGTCCATCAATTACAATTCTCTTCATAAGGTCAATCTAGTGGATCCTAGTAGAAGGAGTCTTGCACATTTGTTTTTTTTATTTCATCTGCATGATCACTTGGAGTTTGGCAGCCTCTAAGCAAGGATAAACAAATTTTTCAAAACATTAAGGCATATATAGTCAAAGCATGAATGTTCGAATGGGAAAGGAAATTGGGGAAAGAGCTACATCCAGACACAGCTCTTAGGAAATGAATAGAACTTGTAACCAGTTGGCTCTAAGCCCCCTGTACTGAGGGAGATTATTTATGTCTGATATTTTATATTTTCAGTCATAAATCCCTGTAATTTTAGCTATAAAGAGATGGAGAGTTTTTTGGGTTTGAAGGGCAATATAACTAAAGAATTTAAATGCACTTGTTGAGCTTCTACAGAGTTTATTGTAGTTTTCAGTCTCACTGATCCATAATAATGGTCATATGACAGTGTAGCTGGAAACTGTAGTAAGTGTCAGTGATTGGAGCCCCTTTTATATTTAGCTTTTATGGTTTTAAAATCTCTTTTAGTTATAATTTTGTGCAGGGTGGTTAAGAGTAAGTTAAGGGCTGAGGATTTAGCCCAGTGGTTCCAGAGCCTGTCTTGCAAGCCCAAGGGCCTAGGTTCGATCTCCTGGTAACCATATACAGTACTGGGTGTGGAGACTCATGCCCAGCAGCAATCAGTGCCACATACCACAGAGCTGGGCATGGTGGCTCACACCTGTAATCCCAGCAATCGGGAGGCAGAGGCAGGAGGATTGCTGTGATGTGAATTTGAGGCTGAGCTCAGGGCCAGCCTGGACAACAAAGTGAGACCCTATCTCAAAAAAAAAAAAAAAAAAAAAACCCAAAAAACAAAACAAAACAAACAAACAAACAAACAAAAAAAGGAAAAGAAAAAAACCCCAAAACCAAAACAAAGCAAAAACAAACAAACAAACAAACAAAAAAAACAGTAAGTTAAAATGAGACCCGTGTTAATAAAAATTAGCCTATTTGTGTCTATGATGGTCCGTTAAATATCCATAAGCATTACCTTTGGAACCATGTCCAGAGCCTCTTAGTTCCTCTGTCAGTGTCAGGTGCCAGGTTCAGTCATGCCTGATGACCACATTGCTTTCTGTGAAAGCATGGCTGACTTTTCTCTGTGTAAACTTTTTTTTTGGCATGCCGAACATTTGTTGATTCCTGTCCTCTGGGGTGCAGCATTGTCCCCAACAATGCCTCTGTTGAGGAGGTTGGATATCTCACCAAAGTTATAAGATCTTGTAGAAAAAGTTCCCTCATGTCTTGGGAGGGCCAAGACCAAAACATTGGCTGCCATTTAGCTCAGCTACCTTTTTAGTTCTAGTATCCAGCTTTAGTTGTTGAACATCTGGAAGAGACGATCAGTGTGGCATTGGGAGCAGTGAGCTTAATTATTACAATCTTATCTGGATATTAAGCACTTTGAAATATCAAGTAGAGCCAGAGGACTATATGTTTTTTAAACATTATTGTTGTAGAAGTGGAAGCTTGTAGAATGTTAATAGACAACAGTTACAAAATATTGTATAGAAAATGTGAGATAAAGAGCTATGCATATTTCAACATGACAATCATGGTATTATCTTTGAAACACAATTAAATGCCTACTTTAGTATAGAATATCCTTTTCAGTCTATCATCTCTACTGAGTTCATGAAGGAGCTTTCATCTAATTTGTTATCCTTTAATAAGATCTCATCAAATAAGCATGTGACATTGTTTGGGTTACTTAGTGCCTGCATATCTCTAAGTATAGCGATAACTATACAGCATACACATTATATAAGATTTAAAAGCCTCTATTATTTGATTGATGGTCTCATTCTGGCATATCGTGTGCTCCTTATCATAAGTAGCTAGAGTACAAGAGAAAGGCAGATACCTGAATCTACAAGAAAAGGTTAGGATCATAAACAAGCCTAATTGTACATCTTAGAAGACCTGTACACCTGGAAGACATTAATACATTTGGTATACAATAAAATCATCATTCATGAGTATCCTGTCTACCTGGAAACCTTTGCCTTAATTTAGTTTTGTACTAAGGACATCATTTAATAAAAATACCTTATTGTTTTATTCACAAAAATCTTAATCTTTCGATGATATTACATATAATATGTTTAGCAATGTTTAATGAGATGTGTCTCCTATAAGACTATGGAAATTATTAGGGTCCCATTAGGGAACAAAGACTGGAATAAAATATTGCCAGGAAACTGCTCTTTGATTCATCAGTGGGAGTATTGTCCAGCAGTTTTCCTAAGTATAAGAGGTCCTCATTCAATTATCTTACCAGATTTCTAAAATAACTTAGGAGAACCAAATCATAACAACACATTATTCTTGACAAATGAAACACTCCTAAGTTATTACAAAAACAAAAATATACGTTGTGTTTGTAAAACCAGTCTAACATCATTTTGATCAGTTGGCTAACTGGGTGGAACATGTCCTTAACTCCAATGACATTTATCTATAAACCAACTTGTTACAGACAAATATTTTAAAAATCAAAAAAGGCAAAAAAATTTTAAAAATTATTGAGTTCAAACAAAACAGCTGTAAATATTGTATCCAGTTACAGATTGAACAGATTAACAGGCAGGCGAGCACACATAACATGAATTGTATATAAACCAAGATTCACTTGGATGTATTTGGCTAAGTTGAATTATAATAACACTTCTACATTTTTTAGGTCTGTAACTATAAAAAAGACTAGGCAAAACTTTTTACAGATCAATTAATAGAGATCTGTTGAAAAAACAATTGAAAAGAATAAAAACCTTTTACTCCTGTGAAAGTAGACAGTTTTTTAAGCTAGATCTGAGGCTGATGTTTTTTTCTGACAGCGATAGGCTCTCTTTGGAAGAAAGAAGTCTTGTCACATTGTGAGGTATATATTCAAAGAGATCTTTTCCCAAAGTCAACTTGGATACCTTTGATACCAGGAGAGCTATGGCAGCCCCAGCTCTGAGACACACAGGCCATCCTTTTGCTGTAATGTCTACCTTTGGTTATCCATACTTCAGGATTAATTTCTGCTGGCTGACAAGATATTTCTCCTCAAGAGGGGAACTACACTTTCAGGCATAATTAGAAAGGAATGGTTGAAGATAAAGCCATTCCAGTTATATCACAAAGTGTTGTGAGAAATAGCAAGTTATCTTCCTTCCAGTGGTTCCTTTTATTGAGATGTAACAGCTAGAATGAAGGCCAGGATTGAAAGCAAGGATTGAGAAGCATGCATCAGTATCCTACAATAGATTGATTTCTTTTTTGTCTACAGTCATGATTACCTACAATTCCTCCATGGAAATAAAAGACTGACCAGAAAGAAAAGGCAGTGTCCTAGGGTCTTTTTGTCTTCTAGAACACTTGGTAAGATAGGTCTGATCTCTGAGGCCTCTGCCTCAGAGGACAGTCTGACTTCCAGTGGTCACCTTTGCAGTCAGGGTATGGGCCAGAGTGCTTCTTAATGTTATTTCTTTTAAGGCTGAAGTTAAAATAGCCATTTTATCCTAGTCTCTTTGTTTTCTTTCCCTGGTTTCTTCCTGGTCTCTATTATAAAATATTGAAGTGGAAACTCTCATTAGTGAGGTATCTGAAGGAAAGCTGTCTTTCATAATTTTTCTTTTATAATATTTGGACCTGACTGGATAATAAACTTGTCTTTTAGGACAATTTGTCCTTCTATGAAATCAGGATCCAGGAATGTATGTCTTATCAGTGACTTCTGTAAATGATCTAAGAAGGTAGAGGAATCCTCACCTTTCCTCTGATGAACAGTTGACAATTTGAAATAATTGAAAGGATTAATTCTTGTTCTTTTCAGACCCTCAAGAACTCATGTCTAAAGATATTTCCTATTCCAGTCTCCTGCCTTGTTGGTAGACTAGTAGGGACTGCTGTGCTCTAGGAGGAATCAGCTGTTCCCCCTGGTATCTGTCTTCTGGCCTCTAAAATTAAACAATATTTTATCTATCTCTAAGTGTATTAGCAGCTTATGATGTTGCTTGTCTCAATTACAAGCTATTGTTTGCTTCAAGAGTAACATTACATCTTTCCAGTATAGTTCATAGGTCTGAGGAAGTCATTTGGAGACCTCAGTATACTTATTAGGGTCATTTTGAAACTTCACTAGATTTTGTTTGATCTGCCTTAGATTACTGAAAGAAAGAAAATGTATGAACACAGGGAGGCTGAATTTGACATTTACTCCCTGTGGCTTATATTTTGAACACAAATAACAGTTATCTCTTACTGCAAAAAATTTCTGAACATAAGTTAATTTTGACCATTTTCCTGCTCTGTTGAAGTAAAATTTTAGTTGTAAAATAATGTCATTGTTAATATTTCCTTCTGTATTCCATTTTGTCTTAAGGATCTTGGCAACTCTGTGCCTTCCTTCATTTAGCCTCTGGCTCAGTCATCCCTACATCTTCTGTTGCCCACTCATATTTTTTTTCCTCCTACAGTGTTTGTGGGACACCCCTCTGCAAGGGGCTACTACAAGACTGCTTCCATCACTCTTTCTTCACTTTGGTATGTTATAAAAGGGTAAGACAATTTGACTTTGAGATTTCTATTCTGAAATACAAGGGAAAGAACTGGCATTCCTCTTAATTTCTATATCTTCAAGGGATCCTGCTGTAGAGCAGGAAGTTGCCATCTGGAGAGCAGAATACAGGATGAGTCAGACTGTCTGCCCACCCTGGCTCATGACCTTCTCTTCCCTGGAATCTCATACTTTTAACTCTGGTATGTGTTTTTAAAAGAATGAACTGCAATTGATTTCAGCTATAAATATTGTTAGCACAATTAAACCAATAATCAAGAGACTTGAAGAGTTGCTTTTTAATTCTTTGAGAGTGAAGAAAAAAATCATATGGTAGATTAGAAATGGTTGGACCACCTTTCTGCTTTCAAAAGAGATCACTTCCAGTGATAGGGTCAAGACAATAGCTTGAGAATTTCTGCCCTGGGCACTGTTGTAAAGTCCTTCAGACAGTTGTGTTATCTACCTAATGACCTAGGCAATCTTCATTTGCAGCAAGACAAAGCTCAGATTTACTTAAAATCTGTTTCCACATTTCTATATCTGCAACATACTCATGAAACATACTCATATCTGTATCTGCAACATACTCATGAAACTCACAGATTAAAACTCATTCTCATGGCCTAGAAATCACAATTCACGTGTTAGCAAAGGCACATTTATCATTTTCTACATGCACACGAAGAGAAAAGCTGACTAAAATCCCTTTTTTCACCCTTAGCATATGGAAAACAAAGTGCAAATTGCTTCACTGTCAGTTGTCCTCTTCTGTGAAAGACAAACAGGTATGCAAACTACCCCAGTCTGAGATCTCCTATTAGAAAGAGTAGTTCAGTAAAAAGTGGCATGTTAGCCAAAGAGTTCTAAAGTGAACTCCTGGCAAGTAGGAATGAAAAACAAAAGTACAAGAAGGTTCACTTAGACTTTTGTCCTAGCAAAGATTTGTTTGTGTACCCAGGAATTGTTTTCATCTGTCTACCTTACTAGAAGAGAGAAAAACCCAAACCTATAGCTCAGCTCTTAATGGAGGCTTAAAAGAGAGGGCTGTAAGAGTTGTCTTCTCTGATCACTCTAGAACAGAGGATACTAGAGCACTAACAGAGTTTCCTTTTACCTCTTTGAGATGTGCAGGTCAGGATCCAGCTTCAGCTGAGGAATCTTAGGGTATCTGCCAGAGATTTGCCATGGTCATGACTCCTCAGTTGTCCTCTGAGTGTCCGCTCATTCCACACAACCAGAGATTTGTCTCTGGAGAGGAATCCAGTTGCCTATCCGGTCAATATTCCATTGGCTTCAGATGCCGGAAGAGCGCCCAGGGACTGAGTTTGGCAGCGGGCGGCTCGGGAAGTGGTGACTGTGGCACCGAGTC
>PVIR01040110.1:0-13675 GCA_004026965.1 Petromus typicus | reverse complement strand
CCTGCTGGGCCACGGCGTGGGGACGATGGACGCTGTGAGCCAGGAGAAGCTGTCCACGGCGAAAGAGATGAAGCTCGGGTAAGGAGGACACCTGTAAGGTGCCGGCCTTGTCGGGGTAAATCGCTTACTGCAGCCCTGTACAGATTGCGGTCCTCCGGGAAGAAGCTAACAGGGAGGAAACGGATGAGTCCACTACACGGTTGCTCCTTTTTCGGAAGTCCACCTACATTCTTCCAGACTAACGTCTGGAATATGTAGGGTCTGTGCCTTGCGCCTTCTCTATACTTAGGCCCCGGAGTTCACCCCCGCTGGAGCGTCCAGAGCAAGTGACTCTTGCACCTGTGCTAGGATATTAAGGACATAATACATTCGCCCCTTAGCTCTAGACTAGAAGTCTTAGACTTATCAAAATCAGTACATACACCCTGGGTTCTGTCTGATCCGGAAATCAAAATCAGATTTAGGTAAGTTCTTTTAATGAACTCATGCCCGCTTTCATGCTTGGTCTCATGCTCTTTCACGAGGAACAACGTTAATCACCATCTTAGTGTAAGTCACAATGCACGAATTTACTGTTAATCTCGGACCTGAGAGTGAGGAAAAGAAATCCCAACTTTTAATCTCCATCCGCGAAGACGCGTCCCTGGGGAAACAAGGCGCTTTTGAGTTAAAGGGCTGCCTTCCTTAATCCTCTGTTGGACACCAGGGGGAGACCGTAAACAAATTAAGTACATAATCTCTCAGTTCCAAAGACGATGATTTTTGTATTATTTTGTTTACGTTTAAGAGACAGGAAGCTGCATTAAGCTGGCCAACAATTCCTTCAACACGTGGCTCTCTAAGAACAAGGCCTAGAGGAGAAGACATGTTTTGAAACAACCTGCCTTTTTCTCCCAGCCCCCTTTATCATTTTTGTCCCATTCTGGATCTTAGTTGCTTCAGGAACTCTTCCTCATAGTTTTTGAGATTCACAGGAATTTTGGTGGCTGTTCTTGATCTGTGCAGGGTCTGTACCTTCTGCTTGATCTGTACTCAGCAGTCTGGGTTTCCTTGGAGTGTTGCTGAAATTACTCAATTAAACAGCTCTTCGAACCCAGCGAGGTAGTGCTATCTGCAATCCCAGTACTTGGGATCTGAGGCAAGATGATCACACCAGTCTGAGGCCACCCTTGGTTACATAATGAGTTGAAGACCACTGAACTGCATAGCAAGACCCTGCCTCAATCCTCGTCCCCTAAAAAAAAAAGCTCTTTAAAGCTTCAGAGTCTTTCCTCTGACAAGACAATAATATTGAGAGCCACCAATCTGATTCCCTCACATGAGGAAGCTGAGATGGATAATGTTATCCTGTTAATGACTTTTCCTGAGAGAGGGTAGTCTCCAGAGAGAGATGTTGAGAAGCTGATTACTTAGACACTTCTTCTAGGTTCCCTGAAAGGCTTGGTGGAATTTGTTCAGCTGCAGGGATCTGCAAGGAAGGAAATGTTAATGTTGTTATCTCAGTTATGTTTTCCATTCCCCTCCCCTACTAGCTCCAGGCCTCTCACAAGCTACAATCTGAGCCTGAACTCTGAGATCTTCCTGGTGGTCCTAGGAACCCCTGAGTTGTGGTATGAGGATAGAAAGTTGTTAACTGAGCCATAGATAATCACGAAAGTGTAGAGGGCTTCAGAAGCTGATGGATTAATAAATTCCCAGCCATCCAGGCCCCATCCTTTCCTGTCCCGGAAATCCTGTGGATTCCCTGCACCAGTGTGGCCAGGTGTTTGCAGCTGTGGGCTACAAGGAGAATCCAAACCTGGGGAGACTCCTGTTTTAGGGAGTAAAAGTGAAGATGAAGGGCTCATAATCCATTCCTCCTCTACTACCAGATGCAGAAACATATTTGCCGTTATTGTGCAGTGGATTGTGGTATAGCCATTAGCAGGCCTAGACCTTTGTCCATTATCTGGATAAGATCTTTGCCGCTTTCCTCCATGGCTTCTCTTTGCATCCCTTCCACAGCATTCATGTTGTGACATGGAACGTGGCCTCTGAAGCACCCCCTCCAGACCTCAGTGACCTGCTTCAGCTAAATAACTCAGACCTGAATCTGGACATATATATCATTGGGTAGGTAACTACAGGGCCCTTTCATTCATCCTTCTAATCCTTTGGGGAACTTCTGTAACTTACTCTCCTTGATCTGGAGTCAGAAGTCAGGGTGTTTTAGGCCTTACTGGGGTCAATCCAGTGTCCCTTGTCCTGGATCAACAATGGCCAGAAATTGGATAGCAGCATCCAAACAGCTGGAGGAGGGAGAAATCATGGCCATCAGAACTAGGGGGAAAAAGTCTGGCGGGGGCAGCACTGTATGTCTTTGGGAGAGGTGGTATTCTCCTCTGACCTGGGGTGGTCAGTTTGCAGGAAGTGAACTCTGGAATCATAAGCCTCCTTTCCCAAACTGCCTTTGAAGACCCATGGAGCAGCTTCTTCATGGATGTGCTTTCCCCTCTGAGCTTCATCAAGGTAATTTACAAGTTCATGGGTGATGAAGGAAGTATCACCTTCACTGATCCCTGTTGTAGGATCTGATGTGTTTCCCCTATTCCTGTTCTTACCTTCCCATTTATTAAAAGGTTTCAGCTTCATTCTGCCTGGCCCCCTGGGGCTCTTGCCAGCCTTGTGCCTTTCCAAGATACAGAGAGATCCAAGCTAAGACTCTTCATTAGTTTCACACCTATTTGTCATCTTGGGAGAATTCCTAGTGTAGGTGCAGCCAAGATTACTAACACCAGAGTGCCTACCTCTGCCTCACCCTGTAGTTTCTACTCATTGCCTATCCTAAATCTCCGAGTATAATAATTGCTGCCACTTAGGGAATACTTATTTGATATTAAAGATGAAAAATAAACATTTTTTTCCTCCCCTGCACTAGAGGTTGAACTCTTATGTTAGGGCCTTATACATGCTAGACAGGTACTCTACCACTCAGGTACATCTCCAGCTCCCCTTTTCCCCTCAGGACTGGGAATCAAACTCAGGACCTTGTGCTTTCCAGGAAGGTACGGTGCCATTTAGCTATATCCCCAGCCCTCCCTTTTCATATTTTATTTTGACGTAGGATTTTTCTCAGTTGCCCAAGCTGGCCTTGAATTTGTGATCCTCCTCTTTCAGCCATAAATCTACCTTTTACCTATATTATTTTAAAGTCTTAACAACTCTCTTGAAACGGGGTATTTTGCAGATTAAACTAAGGTTCAGAAATCATATAGACTATTTGGTATCTAAATCTAGGTCCTTCAAACTTTATAGCCGATGTCCTAAACTACTGTATTTTATTGCTAGCCTAATTGGATAGCTCACTCCTGAGTTGTAAGACTTACAGATATCCCATATCTAACATTCTGATATCAGAGGGTATCCTCTTGTAGGGAACATAGAGGTCAAATCCCTAGAGTTCAGTAGGTTAGGAAAGGGGAGAGATAGGGAGGCAAGTGTGGTGGTGCTTACTTGTAGTCTCAGCACCTGGGAGGCTAAGGCAGGAGAACTGTGAATTCAAGTTGTGCTACAGGGGCCAAGGATTTAGCTGAGTGGTGGCATAGCATATGCTTTGCAAGCAGAATGTACTGAGTTTGATTCCCAGTACCAGAAAAAAATATCAAGTTGGACTACATCTAGGTCATCCTGTACTATAGACCATGTCTCAAAATGTTTAAAGATAAAAAGAGGAACAATTTACTGGGCTTGTGGCACACACTATAATCCTAACACTCAGGAGGCTGAAGCAGGAGGGTCACACATTCAAGGTCAGCCTGAACCATATATAGCAAGACCCTGTCTCAAAAAAATACATAAAAACAGAAGTTACCAACCTTTAGGTCCAGAAGCTTTCTTTCTCACTAAAGTTTTCCTGCCCTTAAAATAAATAAAAATAATAAATTTAAAATAAAGGAAAGGAGAGATTGGTATGGTGGAAAAAGGATCTTAACCTGTGGAACTTTGGTGAAACTTCAGACCTTAGTAGGATCCACAGAAGGCCCTAGTTGATAGGTTTTCTTTTTTCTGCCTTGTACTCTAAGGGATGAAACACATTCCTATCAAAGCAGTTTACAGTTTCTTGGAAATGACAAAAATCTTTTTGTTTCCTCCGTGGTGACTGCTGTTCTTCATTCTATTTGCCCAAGGCTGGTTGTGAGGCTAAGTAGTAGAGTGGTAGCCTTGCATTCCCAAAGCCCTGAGTTCAGGTTTAAATCTATGACCTTCTTTTCCCTGAGGGTGCTGGAGCAAGAGATGTTCGAGGTTGGCCTGGGCTACATAGTGAGTTCAGGGCCAGCCAGAACATCAAAGTGAGACCCTGTCAGATACACGTGCGCGCACACACACATACACACACACAAAATTATCCTACCGGAGGATTGCCACAAGTTTGAATCCAGCAGACCCTACATTAAAAAGACAAAAACAACCCCACCCCCAAAAAAATAAAACACAAAAATTTAATCCTGTTGAGGCTAAAAAGTACCAGACTCTGAGCTCTTGTTTCCTTCCTAGTCAGTCTCAGGGTTCTTCCTACCGACTTGGAGCTAAGTCCTCAGGGAGGGCCGAGCCACTCTCACCACTCACACCCTCCCCAGCAGCCCTCCTTGTGCCTTGGCTAACTGGCAGAGATTGGTAGAATGGAACTGAGCCAAGGAAATTAGCTCAGCTTGTGGTAGGGACACAACCCATTCTACCCATGTTGCCTCCTGAGGTTAGGAAGCCAGCCTGAGGGCCGAGCACCCAGAACGGATGCCACTCCTTCCCCAGCCAAGAACTGAGGCTCACAGGCAAACCCTGTTTACAGCTTGTGCCTTGTGTTGAGACTACAGGTTGAAAAGCCTGGGCTGACTGCTTTCGCTGTTCCAGAGCTTCCCACTACCTCCTGCCTGTCCCTTCTTCGGCACCTCCTCTCTCATTTCCTCCAACTGGAATTTCCCCGAAAGTTTCCTGCTTTTCTCCTACAGCCCCAACCTTTCGGTCTGAGTCTTGTGCCCACGAGCCCATCTTCCCTGGCCCACCCTCACTCCCTCATGTCCCTTCACAAGTAGAATGGTCTTTATTGTGGAGCCCAGTGCCCTAATCCTGGCCTGTGAGTTAAGATTAACCTCAAATGTGTTTCTGAGTGTTTATCAGAGGTAAGTCTTTACCATGGAGTCAGTCCCTCATAGTACAGCCCACGTTGGGGTGGAGGGTGGTGTTGAGGAGATATTTGTACCAACTTTGGCCAAAGTGTTCCTCAGGGCTGAGTTTGGGGTTCCCCCTGCTTGGACTCTTCCACTGTTCGAGGTTCCTTGCCCGTGGGATCAGGTTTCATAATTCCTGGAAGGCCCCATACACTCCCCACCCGGGGATTTCCTCCTTGGCCTCTGCACCTCCTGCTCCGGAAACAACCACTTGGATGTGGGTGTAGACAGCCTGGACCTGGAGGAGGGTCACTGGCTGCAGCCCATTCCTACTTCAGCCCCGCAGCTGCAGGCAGCGGCGTTTTGGCAGTCCTAAACTCAGAATACTAGTTCCTTAGCTTCTCTCAGTCTCAGCCCCACAGACACAGACAGTGCCTTCTTAGATGGTTGATGAAAGGATTAAATGAGATCCAAGTACTTGAGTAGATGGGATTCTTGCAGACCTGTAAACATACATCCTTCGTATTCTCTGTCATCCTCAGTCCATTTTCTTCAGAGACATCCAACTATACAGTCTATAGTTACTTTTCAGGGGGAATCTTTTGGTTACTGTTTTCTCGGTGAGGTAGAACATGTGCAGAAAGGAAGTGTACATCTGGTGTCCATGCTTGGAGGCTGGTGCATGCTGAGATGCACTTGGAAGGCTGAGGCAGGATTATAAGTTTAAAGGGAGTCTGGGCAAATTAGTGAGGCCCTGTCTCAAAATAAAATGGCTGGGCTGGGGATGTAGCTCAGAAGTAGAGTGCTTGCCTACTGTGTGAAAAGCCCTGATTCTATCCCCAAAACTGCCAAAATGAAAAAAGGAAAAGTATTGTTTACTGTATTTTTACACAGTAATACATAGCCATGTTACCGTGAGTAAAGTCAAGATACAGAATGTTTCTATTATTCTAAAAGCCTCTCTTCATGTTCCCTCTCTGCATTTATGTACTTTTAAGAGCAGACAATAGCCTGTGCCTATAATCCGAGGTACTTGGGACACTGAGGCAAACTGGGCCACACAGCAAGCCACATCTCAGGAAAAAAAACAAAAAGAATCTTTAAACCAGAAAGTAATAGCTTCAGTTCTTCCCAGAATCAGTTATTCTTGCCCTATCGAGGAGACAGTAGGCTGAGACTATGCTTGCCACTACCCAGGAATCTCGGGCAGCATCAGGGAGTGGAGCGCCTGGGCATGTGTACAGCCAGGACCAAAGAGTTAGTGCCCTGATCATTATTAGGGCTGCAGGAGGCCCTGGCAGCCTCACCAGCAGAAAGTGAAAACTGTGCACCCGGAATGTACCTGAGGGAAACAAAGGAAAGGAACAAAACTCTGAGGTTCCACTGGGGTACTGTAGACCCTGGGGATAGACACTGCACAGGGCCTAAGGCTCTGCTGAGTGCCTAGCATCAGGCCTGGCAGAGATACACTTGCCATGTGCAGTTCAGTGAATGACTTTTTCCTTCATTCTCCTATAGATCTCCGACATCCGAATGCAGGGGCTCTTCTTAATGGTCTTTGCCAAGTACCAACATTTGCCCTTCATCCAGATCCTCTCCACAAAATCTACCCCTACTGGCCTCCACGGGTACTGGGTAAGGACCGAGCTGGGAAGGGTGGCAGCTTTAGAGCTGCGCAACAGAAAGAGGAAATGAAGGGAATCTTCGTGCTCCATCCAGCCAGGACCTTGGATAGTCATTCTCCTGCCTCAGAGAGGGCAGGCATTCCCGAGACCCCAGATAGGTGGACTGGGTTCTACACGTGGACCGATTACACTCTAGGGAGCTGAGTGTATCCCTGATGGATCCTGCCAAAAGTGAGGCCTTCCACAGGCCGGGGCGGGGAAAGGTTTCAAACTACAGTAGCATCTCACCCTTCTGTCCATCAGGGAAACAAAGGGGGAGTCAACATCTTCTTGAAACTTTATGGCTACTATGTCAGCATCATCAACTGCCACCTGCCTCCCCACATGGCTAACAATGACCAGCGGCTGGATCACTTTGACCGGATCCTGGAGATGCAGAATTTTAAGGGGCATGATGTTCCCAACATCCTGGACCATGAGTGAGCGTGGAGCTGCACAGTGTCACCCTGCCCTCTCTCCATGCCACCCCCATCTCTGTCTCCCACCCAGTCAGTAGTGCTTTCTTTCCCACCCTTCCCTCCCACTTCCCCTGATGTTCCATCCACTGACCCATCTGGTTTTGTATACCTGAGGTCCTTTTTCTTCAGTGTCCCCCACAGTCCTGTCTAGAAACCCTAGATTCTTGTAAGCATCCTAGGTCAAGAACCTTGGGGTAAGCCAGGCGTGGTGGCTCACATCTGTAATGAGAGCTACCCAGGAAACTAAAGCAGGAAGGTTGTAATTTTAAGGCCTGCCTTGCTATGTACAAGCCCCTGTTTTAAAAAACAAAATAATGTAATCCCAGAACTCAGCCAGCCTAGGTAAGAAGGAGGATTACTGCAAGTTCAAGGCCAACCTAAACTATCGAGTGAGACCCTGTCTCAAAACGCCACAGCAGGGATTTAACTCAGTGGCACTGCACCTGCCTTGCAAGGGTAAGGTCCTGAGTTTTCTCTCCAGTACTCAGTTCAAAAAATTTGTTTTAAAAAGCCAAACCAACAAACTCTATAGTTCCTTTTTTTTTTTTTTTTTTTTTTGCTTAATATTTATTTTGTGTGTGTGTGGTACTGGGGATTGAACTCAAGACTTTGCCAGGCAGGCATGGAACCATTGAGCTAACTCCCCTGTACAGAAAACCTATAGTTTCAAGGTCACTAGAAGGGTTATTTCTCAGCCTATGCTGGTGGTCACTTGAGAGGAAGGAAAGGAGGACTAGAGCCTGCTCTCAGTTTTCCATATGCCCCTTTGGGCTGGTCCTTTGTGCCTGAATTATAGCACTGAACCCCCACCTGTCCCTGTCATCATGTGATACGTCCTGAGCATCTGGCTTTTCACCTGCCCCCTCGAGCTTTCCACTCTGTGGCAGCGCTTGACTGACCATACTTAATCTCCTCTTGCTCGCCCCTTCTCTAAACTCATCACAAATCCTCAGGCCGCCCTCCTTTCTCTCTAAAGCCTCATTCTTTGGTTCGGAGACATGAATTTTCGGATCGAGGACTTTGGGTTGCATTTTGTTCGGCAGTGCATAAAAAAGGAGTCCTACCGTGACCTGTGGGAGAAGGATCAGGTACCAAGGGAAGGCAGGGTCCCGGAGGGCACTCTGCCTGCTGTGGTGGTCTGTGTGCAGAGCAGGGGGCACCCCTCAGGTTCTGGGGCTGTCCTTTCCCCACAAGTAGGGAGGGAGTCTGGCAGGGCTGGGGTGGGGCAGCACCTTGCACGTGTGCTCTCAAATAGGGAACCCAAAGGAATTTGTTCTTGACATCTTTGTAACCCCCAACCTTCTTCACCTCCTGGAGAATGAGATGCCTCTTGGGGATCCAGGCTATTCAAAGCCTGTTCCCTCTGATCTAAGGACTGGAAAATGGCAGGCAGCTGCCTCCTCTGCACAAGCCACATAACCAAGATTCAGCTGTTGGCCAGGGTGGGGGTGGGGGAGACCAAATGGACTGAGGCAGCCACTGGGGCAATGAGAAAATGGAATGTGGTTCTGGGTCAAGACTGTAGAGAAATAAGAACTCTGTCTTTATCTGCAGCTCAGCATTGCCAAGAAACATGATCCACTGCTCCGGGAGTTCTGGGAAGGCCCCCTGGACTTTCCACCCACCTACAAGTTTGATAAGAACTCCAACAACTATGACACCAGGTGAGGAGGAAGTGGATGCCCAGGAGGCCCAGGAAGTTGAATTTGCTAGCCCTATTGACCATTGGAGCTATCACAGAATAGAAGTGTAAGAGAAGCAACATGGGCCAGGGATTTAGTTCCATGGTTCTGGCACCTGCCTTGGAAGCACAAGGTCCCAGGTTCGATCCCCAGTAGCCACATACAACAATGCCTGGCTTGGTGACTCACGCCTGTAATCCTAGCACTCAGAAAGCAGAGACAGGATTGCTGAGTTCAGGGTTGAATTAAGGACCGGCCTGAACTACAGAGTGAGACCCTGTCTCAAAAAAAAGAAAAAGCAGAGCAGGAAGAGATCCAGCCATCACCTCTCAGGAGCGTTGCCTCTTGCCCCTTGCATCAAGCACTGCCTGTCGGAGCTGTCCCAGATTGTTCTCAGAGCAAATGGGGAGATTGTGATAGCAAGGGAAGGGGGAGGGGACAGTGTTGGAGAAGATCCTGACACAGTGGGGAAGGTATGTCAGCATTCTGGGAACTACTGCCCCATTTCCTAGGAGCTTCTGGTCCCCAGTTAGTTGCAGAAGCCCACCTGGCTCAGAAGGTTACTGGCATTAAGTACCTTCGACCAGCCTATGAGGCAGTCAGATATTATGTGGGATGTGAAGAAGTCATGGAGAATTTCATGGTGAACAGTGCAGAGACAGTGCAGTAATTTAGCCATGATGATACATGTCTCCATTTCCAGCTACTTGGGACACTGATGCAGAAGGATCACTTGAGCCCAGGAATTTGAGGCCAGCCTGGGCCACAAAGCAAGACTTTTTCTTGAAAAGAATCAAAATCAAAGACACATCTAATGCTGCCCCTCTTCAAGTATATAATCTTTTTTTGAGACAGGCTTTCACTTTGCAGTTCAGTCTGGTCCTGAGCTCACTATGTTGCCCAGGCTAACCTCCAACTCACAGCAATCCTCCTGCCTCTGACTCCTGAGTGCTGGGATTATGGGCGTGAGCCACCACACCCAGTACTGTGGTATGTGGTACTGATTGCTGGTAGACCTGTGTCACCAGGCCCAGCATTGTTGTATGTGGTTACCAGGGATTGAACTAGGGCCCTTGCACTTGCAAGGCAGGTGCTGGAACCACTGAGCTAAATCCCCGGCCTTCAAGTATGTAATCTTGAACAAGGTTTTTAAACCTCAGTGCTGCCATCCACAAAGTGGGGATGGTTACACCTCATGGAGTGAGTGTTGAATCGAGATATTGAATGTGCTTCACCCAGTGCTTGGCACTCAGTAAGTACGGGTAATAATTAGTTTTTGTTTTGTTTTTTGTTTTTTTGTCTCAGGTGGCAGGGGCTTTTTTGTTTTGTTTATTGTTTGTTTGTTTTGATACTGAAGATCAAACTCAGGACCTTTTGCTTCCAAGGCAGGCACAGTGCCACTGAGCTAAATCCCTGGGCCTTTGTATTGTTTTTTTTTTTTTTTAGGTTTTTGGAGACAGGGTCTCGCTTTGTGGTTCAGGCTGGCCCTGAGCTCAGCCTCAAACTCACATCACAGCAATCCTCCTGCCTCTGCCTCCCGAGTGCTGGGATGACAGGCGTGAGCCACCACGTCCGGCACTGTGGTATGTGGTACTGGTTGCTGCTGGGTGTGGGTCTCCACACCCAGTATTGTTATGTGGTTACCGGGGAATCGAACCCGGGCCCTTGCGCTTGCGAGACAGGCGCCGGAACCACTGAGCTAACTCCCCAGCCCCCCCTTTGTATTGTTTTTTGAGATAAGGTCTTACTATATAGTCCAGGCTGGCCTTGAATTCACTATGTATCCCAAGCTGGCTTCACACTCACTGGGATCCTTCTGCCTCAGCCTCCCAAAGTGCTGGAATGACAGGTGTGTATACAACACCCAGCGATCAAATGGTAGTTTTACTGAAAACATTCCTACGAAATTCAGAAGGATCCAAATAACAACCAAAACCTGAAGCTTAGAGGATCAAAAGCAGCTTTGGAAGCAGGTCCCTAACCTGGTTAAGGGCGTGAACTTTAATCACTTCAAAGAAAAGAACTTACATTTTAGGGAGCTACTAATTTCACCTAAATCAGCTTCTTCATTCTTCCCAGCAGGACTGTCTTATGAGGGAGACAGGAGATGCTTACAGGATTATCTTCAGAGAAGGCTAGGGCAGAAGGCTGAACGGCAGGTTGTTTCTGGAAATGTATGGCAGAGCCAAAATGCTCTTGGCAAGGAAAGAGAAAGAGGGCAGGGCATTTTAGGAGTGTGGAGCAAGACGAGATGGGGCCATGGCCAACGCTGTCCTCACAAGAGGGGTAGTGAGCACGGAGACTGGGTCCAGCCTGGGCAAGGGAGCAGGCAGAAAAGGAGGTGAGAGGGCAGGCCCTGGCCACAGCTACAGAAGCCCGCCTGTCTCTTCAGCCATCCACTGGAAATGAGAGTAACCTGAGCTGTAAGGTCTCACTGGAGCTGGTCTGGGCCTTGGAGGCTGGAACCTCTACCACGGAATGCAAGGCCTGAGTCATGGGCTGAGGATCTACTCAGTAGGATGGCCCTTGACTGGCATGTGCAAGGCTCTGGGTTCAATTCCCAGTACTACCAAAAACAAACAAACAAAAAAACCAGGGAGGGAAAGAGACAACAAAAGTAAAAAAGAGACCTCACATGGCCATGTGGTCAGGTGCCCCTTTCTCCAGGCCCAGCAGACTCCCTAGCACTTCCCCTGTCGTGCCTCAGAACTCACAGCTAGGGGCCGGGGGTATAGCTCAGTAGGACAGCGCATGCTTAGCATGGATGAGGCCCTGGATTTGATCCCTAGGACTGGAAGGAAAAAGCAATTCAGTCACCCTCGCTAGCAGCAGAAAAAAGAAAGCAAGACAGCAACAAGTATCTGCTAAAGAAGAGGCAGATGGTACTTATTTCTGTATAACTCCTCATTGTGATTGGCAATGAATGCTTAACATGTACCTGGAATTGTGCAGACTTTGTCTGCATCATTTCACTAAATTTTTAACATATCTTCATCAGGTAGATTCTGTTGTTAGTGACTTGTGCAAATAAGGAAAATGTGTTTCAGGGTTTGTCTAAGCCAGGTAGTGACAGACTTATTGGCAGAGCAAGAATTTGAACCCGAGTTCTTCTGACTTCAGACCCATGAGCTTTTGCTGCTCCTTCTCTTTGCCTGAAACTGAGGGAATGAAAGACTGAGTAGAAACAGGGTTCACCGTAACTGAAGTATTCCTGACGGAGAGACGTTCCTGTGTAATCACACTGTTAATTGATCTGAAGGCCCAGTTCAGGCATTGTCTCTCCTAGCAAGGCTTCCTTAGTCCTCTGCTCGCATCTCACTGAGTTCCACTCCTACCCTGTGCTTCCACCAGGACTTGCACATATCATGTTCCAGTGGTGCTTTTACAACTCCGTGTGACTTTCCTGGTGTACTGTGAATGCCCCAGGCGCAGAAATAGGACTGTCCCTCGTATGAGGACAGTGTCTGGCATGTGTTTAAATTGGGAGCCTGAGAGGACAAAGGAAAAGTCATGGTATTTAACCAGTCTAGCACAGGGACCCGCCCATGCAGTGAGATACAAATAAATACTGTTGAGCTGAGGAGAAGGAGGCTGGCAGCTGACGCCAGAAGGGCTCAATCAGGTTCCTCAGAGAGTACCTTTTTTCTTTTCTGCTGCTGAGGAATAAAAACCTATGGCCTCATGCATCACAGGCTCTGCACTCTGCTGCTAAGCTACACCCTGCCCCAAAGAAAATATCCAGGAGGAAGCGGGGCTTGGGGGAAGAAGAGGGGCAGGCGTTCCAGTCAGACTGCAGCACTGAGAAGAGGAACACTGAGGGGAGCCTGCCACAACAGGGCCCCGGCCCGTCTGGTTGTACAAAGAGACTGTGGGTGACTGGTGTGCAGGGCATAATGTGCAGCTCTGCCCTGCTGCTGCAGTATCCCTGAGCCAAGATGTAATGAGAAACGGGATCAGCTCCATTACAGGAGAGGGTGGAAGGACTAAAGGCAGGCAGGGAAATCCTGTTAGAATCAGAGATTGCGTTAGCGTTTGGTTACAGTCCCCATTATGACACAGGTGACCTCTTCCTAGACAATGAGTAGAAGCTATTATGTATGATCAAATCGACTCAAGCTTTGTGTCACAGAGACTTTTAAGTGCCTGATGGGTCAACTATGGTCCAGAATTCAGTGAAACACTTTAAAGCCATCTACAGAGAGCTAAAGCAAAAAGTGCTTTTGGACCAAGAAATGAGCACATTGGTACTTTGGGGTCAATAGATTGGCTCCAGGAGGCAAGACTGTTAACAGAATCTTAGAGTTTAGCCAGGGATGGTGACCCATCCTGTAATCCCAGCACTCGGAAGGCTGAGCCAGGAAGATCACTGCAAGCTTGAGGCCAGCTTTGCTACATAGTGAGTTTAAGACCAGTCTAAACTATATAATGAGATCCTATCTCAAAAAGCAAAATAAAACAAAGTGAATCTTACAGAGTTAGCTAGTTTAAAGCTTTTGAGAGCAAAGGCATGTTCATTTATCTAAAAATCTGTAATGTGGTGTGTGTGTGCATGTATTCTCAGCACTTTAGAGGCAGAGGCAGGGGCATCATTTGAGTCTTAGAGTTGAGACCAGCCATGGCAGTGTACCCAGACCAAGTGGGGTTGGTGGGTGGTGGTGATCTCAGAAACATTTCAGAAATATTGTTAAGGCTCTGTTCTCATGGTG
>PVIR01040109.1:0-13522 GCA_004026965.1 Petromus typicus | reverse complement strand
CCCAACTGTTGCGCGCAGCCACAGATTCTATGTTTTTTAAATGTACTATTCTATAGTAACCAGTGATGTAATTGTTGCTATTGGCTTCTATAACAACTAGCTTCTGCATTTTAACAATAGAATGATCTAATTGCTCCTTCATAGAAACCTCCTGGTAACAAGTGTGGGAGGGGCAGCAAACTTTGTCTTCAAATTCTGTGCGTCAGTTTACCTCTGCCCCTCCTTCCACAGGGAAGGATGGCCCTCAGATGGGTAATAAAGCTTTTGGTTGGCCGGGCGTGGTGGCTCATACCTGTAATCCCAGCACTCAGGAGGCAGAGGCAGGAGGATTGCTGTGATGTGAGTTTGAGGCTGAGCTCAGGGCCAGCCTGAACTACAAAGTGAGACCCTGTCTCAAAAAAAAATAAAATAAAATAAAAAATAAAAAAATAAAGCTCTTGGTTGGACTTTAAGATCACGTCACGTCCTGAGAGATTGTCACAGTGGGACTTGGTCCCAACAAGCTATATAGTGAGTGCAATGATAGCCTGAACTACAGAGCAAGACCTTGTTTCAGAAAAACTAAAATAATGAATGAATGTTAGTGACAATCCCTCCCTTTCCTTCTCTTTCTGAAAAGACAGCAAACAAACTCCACCTCAATAGCCCTTCGAGTGCCTCAGCCTCCCTTTATTCCTTTTGCCTCTTAGCTCCCAGTGACTTCTAGAGGAAAAAGTGTTGGGGATTTGGTATTCCCTCCTATGTACATCTATCCACCCTGCACTCTGTTCCTTTTAATGTCTCTCACTCCAGAAAGCTGACACCAAAATGACAACTTAATTTAGAACTGATATGCTTCTGCTTAGCCAGAAAGTCCAAGGAAAATGCCAGGCACACACATAGTCTACTCTCTAGATAATGTGGGCTCAACAGAGCTTCTAGTCTATTACCCTATAAGAAAGAACCTCTACTACAAATCATCAGGGTTCAGTCCCCAATACTTCAAAGACACCTTTTTCATTAAATTAAAAGTATCATTTTCAATGTATAGGGGAATGAAAACTGAAAAACTAGTAATTACTACTATTTTATTAAAAAATTCTTTTCAGAAGCCAGGTGTGGTGGATGCATGCCTGTAATCCCAGGACTTGGGAGGCTGAGGCAGAGGGAGAACATACACACACACACACACACACACACACACACTTTCTCTCTCTCTCTTTCTCTCTCTCTCTCTCTCTCTCTCTCTCAGAGGCACTCTACCACTGAACTACATCCCTAGCCTTTCCTATTTATATTTTTAAATTTTGAGACAGAGTCTTGCTAAGTGGCCCAGGCTGGACTCAAACTTGCGATCCTCCTGCCTCAGCCTCACAAGCAGCAGCTATGTTCTACCATTCCCAGCTACGGAAAGCATTTTATTATCTCTGTTTTCAACTACTCCCGATTTTGTTCCATCAGCAAGACATTTAGTCTATTAACCTGGATCAGGAAAGGTTTATTTCCCAAATGGATATTCTAGGTTTATCAGAATTTATCAGAGCTGCTACAAACAAACAAATGTACTGTGCCTTGAACAACAGGACTGAGGTCATAAAACCACTTCTGTCTTCATCCGACATAAATTTTCCCAAAGCAAACCAAAGGTCAGAGTACCATCACTCTCTGTAATTGTCTGTTTGGGAAGGACTAAATAGATTTGCATGGAAATGATAGAAGGAAAAAAACATAACAAAAACACCTGAAGCTTACCTTACAAACAAACTCCTCCATTCTCTCCATTGCATGATGGGCTTGTAAGAGAGGGGACATGCCCATGAAGCCCTCGTCCTCCTGCGGAGTCTCATCACTGCACTCAGGTTCCTCAGAGCTCTGCAAGGCAACAACAGAAACAGTCAGAACAGACAGGAGTCAAATGGTAGAATCAACACACTTTCCTTGCAGAATAAAAAAGAAAAACATTTAAAGTCAAAACTAGGTCTCAACACTATGGTAAGTAAAGTCAGCTTATTATGGAATTACCAGTATTAAAAATAAACAATAGTTGCTTAATTCTTCTGGTAGAAAAATGAGCAAACTACTATAATAATATACCTATATTTGTTTCAGTAGCAAGTTGCTGGAGTAGATTTACTGGTTTCTTTTTGGTTTTATGAATCATTTTCACAAACCACACAGTATTTTATAAAACTGAGAAATTACTGAGGGGAAAATCTCCAAAAATCTCACCTGGTATATATAAAATAACAGCAATACAATGTGCTAAATGTTCTAGGGGCAAAAGAAGATGAGAAAAATATTTTTTAGGGTGGTGATAGAGACAGAACCCACGTTAGGCAAATGTTCTACACTGAGCTACACATTCACCCAACATTTACTCAATTTTTAACGCCAACTACAGAAGAAAGGGCTTTACAGAGGTGACCTAGCTTAATCTTGACAACCACGTGATTAGATAAGTATCCTTATCCTCATTTAACATATAAGCACCCTGAGTAAGGAAGTTAAATAAGTCACTCAAGGTTACAGCTAGTAAAGCAAAAATGTAAAAAAAAAAAACCCAAAATGTACTGTCTTTCTATATTCCTAAGGAAATAATTTGTCCAGAAACATGAAACAGAAAGTAATAATCTGGTAATATTTTAAAGATTAAATTACTAAAATTAAGATTTCTGCTTCCAGATCATTCTTCACAACAGTTTAGACAAAGTGATATAGTAATGAGGGCAATGAACAGGAAATCAGAAAATACAGGGAGCGGCCTGTGGTGATACCACTAACACTGACAGATGTTTATCTAGGTCTCTCAACCTTCCTCAGTGCTGCCACTCATACCTCAGAGAGAAGTTCAAGCCACCCCACAGTCTCCTTCGTCTCCAAAATCCTAACTCAATGAGTGGGGACAACACAAGAACTCTGGCCCCACATCCATGCAGAGTCCGCTCAACAAACAGTGCTGCTAACGTGACTGGATAAAGAAACTGATCCTCACCTCTGATCTGAAACTAAGTACTAAAGAAGGAACACGCAAAAGCAACAGGGAATTTTACTACAGCACTCTGAATCTGAACATATTTAAGAAAACTCTTGAGATTTTTATTTTCTTTCTCTTCACTTTTAAGATACTAACCACAGGCTATTATGCAGCATAATAAACACCTCATCTTTAACTGTTAAAAAAAAGATATATTCTCCAGCACAACATCCTGCTTTGTCTATCTAAAAATTTATCTACTTCTGCTTCGATGCTTCACCCAACATATTTTATGTTTAAAACTCTTCCCTAACCACCCTCATCTAGTATTTCTCAGCCTTTCTTATGTTACTTCCAGCCCTATCCAGAAACTTTTAGATTATATCAACTCTATGTTTTTTTTCAGACAGGGTCTCACTGTGTAGCTCAGGCTGTCCTTGAACTCACTTTGTAGCCCAAGATGGTCTGAACTCATGATCCTCCTCCCTCACCCTCGCAGCACTGGGATTATAGATACACAAGCATGCAGGTTGCTATGTGTTTAGGTATGGTGGTCTTCTGGAACACTTTCAATTATGATTAGAATTTACCCCTCCCTAGACCAATAACCTACTGTCACCAAGAATTCATAACTAATCTATATAACAACTGTCTCCTTTACTGAGCCTTGTCAGCAATTACTTTTATGCCCTACCCCTTGACAACTAAACAGACATCTTAAAGATATCTGACTGAGGGTTTTTGGGGTTTTTTTTAGCTCAATGGTTCTGACATATCACAATATCACAACCACACGTCACAATGCAAGGCATGGTAGCTCATGCTTGTAATCCCAAAATTCAAGAGGGAGAGGCAGGAAGATTGCTGTGAGTTTGAGGATAGTCTGGGCTGCATGGTGAGTTCAGGACCAGCCTAAATACAAAGCAAGACCCTGTCTCAAAAAAAAAAAAAAACTAAAAGATATCTGATTACATTTCTTGTAGGTTCTTATTTTTGCCTTACATTGTTTTAATGTGGATAGGGGTTTTTTTTCTTTTTCTCTTAGTATATCACTGAGTAAATTAGACTTAACAGTCTGCTTATCTTCTTCCCCATGGCTCCCAAAACATAAAAACACAGAAGCTAAATCAATGAATGCTTTAAAAGATTTACTTTAAATGCTATGCCTAATAAAATATAAAATTTAAAGCCAGGTATAATGGCACATGCTTATAATTCCAGCACTTGTGAAGCTAAGGTAGGACTGCTGCAAATTATGGGTTACATAGTGAGTTCAGAGCCAGAATTACCTAGTGAGATATCTCTGAAAAACCTTTTAATTCCATATGAATTTGTTATATGAATTTTGAACACAGCCACAGCTTTAAATATTAGCAAGCTGACTATAAAATATAAAATTGTAAATAAAATAGCTAAAATATTTATACATGTTCAGCATATATTTGATTCTTCACAAAGAAAATAGTTCAATCTTCATTCTCATACAAATTGTTAGTAGTCTGAAAACTACAAATAAGCATCTAAGAAAGAACATAGCTAAATGTTTCCTCTACTATCAAAAGTAAAATCTAATACAGTTGCAAATGATCTGAAATATCAGTGGTATTACTGTAATCAATAATTGTGAGGATACAGGAAAGTGCAGACAGACTCAGAGGATTATCAATACAAGAGGGTAGGTTAGTCTCACTGGTCAAAGAAGATACTTCACACCCTTAGGAAAGGAAAATGAAGACAGGAGCCTCTTTCACTAGGCATGTACTATTATACACATTTAGAGGAAAGAGAAATGGTTCAACCAATCATAGGGAGGGAAAAAGAACAAGGAATAACTTTGTATCCTCAGCAGTACTAACACATCTATTAAAAGGAAGCATAAACACACCTAGAATGTAGAATGTAGGATCTAGGATGAACATACGTGAGAAATCAAGAACACTATCTGTATGTTAAGTGTATTCCTGGAACAGGTGGTTTCCCATAATATACTACAATGGTTAGGAGTTTTGAAGACTATTAATGATATATCCAATACTCTCCGGCAAACTAACACTCTTCCTAAGTATCAGTTTCTTTAGGTATAAAATGTCTAATAACATTATATCCACATTAAGATCTATTTGATGATAAAAGATAATAAGTAAAAAGAACCTACCACGGAGCTTGCAACTCAGAAACTGGTAAACAAATGATCTTTAACATTACGGCTAGGTATTAAGTACATTAAGGTAGGCTATTGCAACCTCCTGGAGAAGAATAGATGTTAAGTAAGTACAGTAAAAAGCTACAGAAGAACCAGAACAAGGTCATTTTTCAAAGTTAACTATTTTAGAAAACAAAAAAGAAGAAACTAGAATATTAAGATTTAGCAGGACTGGGCCGGGGAGTTAGCTCAGTGGTTCCAGCACCTGTCTTGCAAGCACAAGGGCCCGGGTTCGATTCCCCGGTAACCACATACAATACTGGGCGTGGAGACTCACACCCAGCAGCAACCAGTACCACATACCACAGTGCCGGGCGTGGTGGCTCATGCCTGTAATCCCAGCACTCGGGAGGCAGAGGCAGGAGGATTACTGTGATGTGAGTTTGAGGCTGAGCTCACGGCTAGCCTGAACCACAAAGCAAGACCCTGTCTCAAAAAACCCTTAAAAAAAAAAAGATTTAGCAGGACTGTTGCAAAAAGTAAATGTGGTATGAGATTTTAAAAGTTAACTAATGTCCATCAATACATCAATAATCAAAATGTGACAGAGGCATAAAACAGATAATTTCTCAGTCGTGAAAAGTAATGAAACTTGGATATATACTACCACCACATGGTTGACCCTCTGAAACATTATGCTATGTCAAAGGTGTTATATTCAGAAGGACAAATAATGTAGAAATCCACTTAAAAGAAGTATCTAGTATAGACAAACTCATTGAGACACAAAGTACCTTTGAAATTTTCACATGTTGAGGTGAGGAGGAATTAAAGTTTCTGTTTGAGGTAATAAAAAATTGAGGGAAGAGCAATAATCACACAACACTGTGTAATCACACAACACTGTAAAGGTACCTAGTGCCAATAAACTGTACACTTATAAAATGGTTAAAATGGTAGCTTTTATGCACTATAAAGTACTATACCACAATAAAAATGAAGAAGGGCCTTCATACCAATGTTACTCATAATAATCAAAACTCTGCAACAATCCAACTGTGTATCTAAAAAGAATCTATAAATAAGTGTAATATGATATAATATACTCATTTGATAGAATACTTAGTAATAAAAAGAATTACATACATGTAAACCAACAAGGATAAAACATAGTGAGCATTAAAACAAGCATAAAAGAATGTGTTGTATAATAAATTCCATTTATAGTACGTAAGAAACAGGTGAGAGAAATTTATTATGGCAGGAGTCAGAAATTGAAAGGAGGGCCAGGGATTTAGCTCAGTAGTTCCAGTGCATGCTTTGGCAAGAACAAGGTCCCAAGTTTGATCCCCATTAACCATACACAACAAAGACAGGCATGGAGACTCACACCCTGTGGCAATTAATGCCACAGACCACAATGCTGAGCATGGAGGCTCACACCTGTAATCTCAGCACTCGGGAGGCAGAGGCAGGAGAAATGCTGTGAGTTCAAGGCTGGCTTGGGCTACATAGTGAGTTCGGGGCCAGCCTGAATGACAAAGCAAGACCCGACCTCAAAAAAAAAAAATAGGAAGGTGACAAAGAGACAGTAAAGCAGGAGGGAAAGGAGAAGAAATAAACAGTATTAAGATATTATGCACATGTACCAGGCTCCCTATGATGAAAATGACTATGTACTAAAAACATGTACTAATTTTAAAACATGATAGGAGTCAAAAAGTGGTTACTTCTGGTCTTTTCTGCTTTTTGTTTTGTTTTTCACCAAGATCAATTTTACTGCTTAGGAACTATGCAGTCACTTTCTAGAGGCCTTCAGAATGACCCATTCACAGACAGAAGCTCAGAGACAGAAAAATTGCTGCAAGGTGGCTGTGTGGTCACATAAATGATCTAAAAAGGGGAAAGAGTGGGTCTATATAACATAAATGGCATGGAATAATATTATGAATTATCAGAAAAAATGCATTTTGGGAGGCCGGGGATTTAGCTCAGTGGTTCCGGCGCCTGTCTTGCAAGCGCAAGGACGCCGGTACATATCGTACTGTACATATCGTACTGGGTGTGGAGATTCACACCCAGCAGAAACCAGCACCACATATCACAGTGCCAGGCGTGGTGCCTCACGCCTGTAATCCCAACACTCGGGAGGCAGTGGCAGGAGGATTGCTGTGATGTGAGTTTGAGGCTGAGCTCAGGGCCAGCCTGAACTACAAAGCGAGACCCTGTCTCAAAAAAACCTAAAAAACAAAACAAAACAAAGAAAAAATTGTATTTTGTTATTTACTCTGAAAGATACTAGCAATGAATAAGCTATTTACTTAGTGCTTACAAGTGCCAGAGCTAAATGGTAGGCATTCATTCAAAAATTTAAAAGGGAACAAGTATGGTGGCAAACAACTATAATCCCAGCACTTGAGAAGCTGAGGCAGGAGGATTACTATTAGTGGAAGGCCAGCCTGAACTACATAGGAAGCCTCTATCTTAAAAAAAAAAAAATTAAAAAGTCTACATTAAGTAGCTATTATGCTATAGTTGAGGACCCTGGTGTTAAATGATTTGTTTAAGGTTACACCCTTAGAAAATGCCAGACAGAAGTTCAATTCACACCCACAGAGATAGGTCCAAAGTTCGTGCTCTACCCACTATACACACTCTGTTTTCTACTTATGAAACTGCCCTGCTGGCAAGAGGGTAGGAGTGGAATTTGGCCAACAGATCAAAGTAAATATAGCACATCTTGCTTGGCACAGCAGTGCAGGCCAGTACAACTGATCTGTGCCAAGGAAAACCACACAAATCAATCTTAATAATCAATGGGGAAAACTACTATTCCAGGATCTTAAATAGTTTTGCCAAAACATTACAAACTTCCAGGTATTGTAGATACATGCTTATAATCCCACTCAGGAGGCTGCAAAAGAAGGATCATAATTCAAGGTCAACCTGGGCAATTTAGTATATCTTATCTCAAAATTTAAAAAAAAATTTAAAGGGCTAGAGGTGTAACTCCATGGTAGAGCATTTGTTGGTATGTGTTGAGGCCACGGATTCAAAAAACCTTTTTTTTTTTTTTTTTTTTTTTGAAACAGGGTCTCATTTTGTAGTTCAGGCTGGCCTTGACCTCACTATGTAGCCCACACTACCCTCAAACTTTCAGCAATCCTCCTGCTTCTGCCTCCGCATTGCTGGGATTACAGGCATGAGATACCACGCCCAGCATTGTGGTATGTAGTATTAGGGATCAAACTTGGGACATTGCACTACCAAGCAGACACTGGAACCACTGAGTTTGATCCCAGGTAACCACATACCACAATGTCAGGTGTGGTGGCTCACGTCCATCAGCAATCAGTACCACACACCACAGTGGCGGGCATGGTGGCTCACACTCAGGCTTGCCTGAGCTACACAGTGAGTTCAGGGCCAGCCTGAACTACAAAAGTGAGAACCTGTCTCAACAACAATAAAAAGACCATATATAAGCACTAAATAGATACATGGTATGTCCTCCTGCTGTCCTATCTCTTACCACATCTTTAGCAAAACAAACTAGAAAGAAATAAGACATTGTGAAAAATTAAATAAAGTGAAATTGATGGGCCAAGGATTTAGTTTACTGGCACTGCTGCCTCACTTGCAAAAGTGCAAGGTCATGAGGTTCAATCCCTGGTACTGGGAAGAAAAAAAAACAAAAATGCTGAAACTGTCTTGAATAAAGGCGTGAGATTTAATTCTCTGACTTTTTCTACAACTCCCTACACTTGACGAAGTCAATGCTTTGAAGTATAAAGACATTTAAAAAGACTTCTATCCTCCTACATTCGATGTAGTCCATCTGTGAGAAAACTATGTAGAGATAAAACTGTTGTATTTAAACATACAATGACATCTGACCCTGATGACCTATCCAAAGTGCAGCCTAAAGTAACAATTTTCTAAAGTATGTTTTATCATTTGGGAAAACAAAGAACTGTAGAGTGACAGAGATTAAAAGGCCTTTAAGATCAGTCTTATGTAAAAATAATTCACATGTCTACTACTGGGAGTTTATCTGTTTTAACCCAACTCAATTCAATATAATAATTCAGTTTAACAAGGACCAAGAAGATTAAGCATAAAAACAAAATACAGTATAGTCTCTCCCTTCCATTGGCTTAAAATCTAAAAGGGGGCTGAATTAGCCATACACATGGCTATCACAGAAATAAGGTAGAGCTAAGGTTTATGGTACTGCATGAAGAATAGAATTTTGTAAAAATGAGTTAAAGGAAAATGACCAAGAGACAAAAGAAAAACTACCATTCTGAGAAAAGAGCATAGCTCAAATCACTTGAAGCTTCAGGCACTTTTAGGACAGCACCAAGACATAAGTGACATACTGAAACACTAGTACCAATAAATTAGTCACAAAGTATAACAGAGACCCACAGTCATAATACCACACAGAATTATAAAAGAAAAGGTTTTGAAGGAGCAATGGATAGTAAATATTTGATTAAAATTTGTTTGCCTCAATAGTATAATGATTGTTTGAAGAAATTCTTTAAATAAATAAATAAATAAATAAACACTGTTTTCTGTGACATAAATTGTAGTATGTAATACAACTAAGTACTCAGGGCCAGGGATTTAGCTCAAAGGTTCCGGCACCTATCTTTTAAGTGCAAGTGCCTGGTTTGAGCCCAGTCACCACAAACAACAATACCTGGCGAGGTGACTCACACCCACTAGCAATCAGTACCACATACACAGTGCCAGGCATGGTGGCCCACACCTGTAATCCCAGCACCCGGGAGGCAAAGGCAGGAAGATTGCTGATGTGAGTTTGAGGCTGAGTTCAGGGCCTGCCTGAAGGAGACCTGAAACGAGACCCTGGCTCAAAAAATCTAAATTAGCATACCACAACATCTGGCCAGTCCCAACAACATCTCCATATTGAAAAATCTACCCTGGGCCAGAGATATCAGTGGTGCCACACCTGCCAGGCAAGTGCAAGGTCCTGCGTTCAATCCCTGGTACCAGAATGAATTTTTAAAATAAGTAAATTAAATAAATAAATAAATGACTTGCCTTAAACCTCTTAAACTCAAACCCCCAAATTCTGTAAATAACCATCCATGACCTGTCTCTTCTAAAACACTGGGAGAGGGAGAGATTAAGATGTACTATGTGCATGTATCAACTCCCCATGATGAAAATTTTTTTAATGAAACAGTACTAGGACTCACACTTATTATAGTACATAACGAACTTGGCTAAGTTGGATCAACAAGTTATTTTGATTATCTTTTTTTGAAGGATGACAGATTAAAATCAGCCTTAAATTTAGAAACTGGAAGTAAACAATAAGGGCATTAATAAGCTGATAGTCAGGAAATATACATAAGGGATTACTGAAAATTAACATCACAAAAAAAAATGACAGCTAAACAAGAGTAGTTATGAAAGTGTATTTCTAGTATCCACTGAAAGAATTTTATTTTAGTCTGTATGAACACTCTGACCTACCTAAAAATATATATATTCTGATTATATTCAAAGGTTATTTCTACCAAAGTTTGATAATCAGGATCTTTAAAATCATCCAATTTTTTATCCACGACAATTCTCTAATCTCAATGAATTTCCTAAGTAGACTTCTACATAGAAATAAAATGAATGACTGATCTGAGTCTATTTACAAGATAACTTTCTTGAAATAAACTAATATACAGTGGCATCCTGGAGTTGGCTAAAGTAAACTAGTTCAACAGCGTAACTCTGAAGTTAAATAAATAAAAGTTAGCTCCTTATCTCCTTATTTGAGGAAGAATCTAGAACACAGAAAAAGTAGGGCAGCCATAAAAGTTGATCTCTTTCTTCAACCTAACACCTTGAAAATTCAGATATGAAAAAAAGTCATAAAATTGGAGATCAGGGCAACCTAGTTTGAAATGCCTCTTTTATATTTTTGTATAAAACCTTACAAAATGTTTAACTCAATGCTCTCTTAAATATAGTTTAAACAGAGCACAAATCTTAGGGCTAGGGCATAGAAGCAACCAATATATTACAATCACATTTAACTTTAGATAATGGAAGAATACTGGGCCACAAGTTTACCAATGTGGAATTTAGACCCTAGTTGACTAAGCATTTTTACTACCACATCCTCCACTCTGTTGTAACCTCCATACACCATCCCAACTACAATGAAAAGTTTTCAGCACCAAATAGACATAAATCTCTTTATCTTCAGCTAATTCCAAAATAAGTATCTTTAATAAAAACCTCTGGTTTTGATAAATATATTCAAAAGTTATTTTTATCATTAAAATCATCCAATTTTTCATCCAGAACAATTCTCTAATCTCAACTGAACTTCCTAAGTAGACTTCTACATGGAAATAAAATAAATGACTGACAAGAGTCAATTTACAAGATAGCTTCCTGGTAAAGCTATCTTGACAAGTCCATTAGGATCAATCATATTTAACATGGCCAAAAGCCTTAGGTTCATCATCCCACCTAAGTCTGCTTCAATTCTAAATTCTTCCTCCAGTTTTCCCATCCTCAGGATATAGTTTCACATCCTCATCAATTCAGTTACTCATACAGCCACAAGGCTGCATCCTTGATCAGTGAGAAAGGCCCAGAAGTTAGTCAGTCTTGCGAACAAGTGATCTCCCAGACCTATACAAGCAGACAGGACATCAGTAACCTGCTCCTCTAAGACCCTCAGGAGACTAAGAAGAAAACTATTCCTCAGACTTCTGGAACACCTGAGACTCTTCAGAAAGCAGGACACCAGTATTGCTCCAGGAGCAGATAAGTAGTCACTAATGATTCTAATGACCATAGCTTAAATGGGCACCTGTATTAAGGCTCCTGTTTTATATCAGACCCATTATTTGGGGAATCTTGCTAAGGTTATGGCTCTTGGGCTTTCAATAATTTATATAACCTCCCTCTTTGCCATACTTTGTCCTCCACAGAGGTGGGGAAATATGACCTGCTCCTCGTATTTGGGTTCTACATCCCCATTAAAATAGTAACAGACAGCTTAATAGTCACTAACTTTTCTCATTGTCTTCTGACAGGTTATTATTTCCTTCAACTTAGCCAGTGAGCCACCAGCCCCAAGCAGTTGGAAAGCACACAACTGCTAGTAGGCAGGGACCACAGCCCCTACTAGCACAACGAAGCTAGAGAAGACAGCCCTCCACCCCCTCAGCATCCCATAAAAAATTATGGGGGTAGTGTCTCTTAGGGAGAAATGGGCCAGGAGATTGGGGCATACTGGTGCTGACTGAGGAAGTAGGTGAGACCTGTTAATTACAAAATCCCAAGCCACTCTGTGCAGCACCCTGCAGAACAGTTTCCAACGCCTGCTTGTGGACTTCTCTGAGAACTCAAGCAGGTTCTCAACAGGATAGCCTACACCTGACATCAGACTGAGGTGTGAATGGTACAAAAACGATTCTCCACAATGAGTTTTTGCCACCGTGTTCTTTCTTTCATGGTGCCCCACCCTCCCGCTGTCAGGTGTGTTTCTCTTCCTACTTCCTACTCAGTCCAAACTTGCTCTACAGAACCTGTTTTTCTCTACCTTCAATAAAACTTTGCTACCCTTAAAAACAAAAAAAGGAATTTTTGCCATATGCTACATGAATGAAACCTGCAAACATTATACGCTAAGTGAAGTTATAAGCCAATGACAGAAGGAAAAATACTACATGATTCCCACCTATATGAAGTATTTAGAAGAGTTAAATTCAAAGTAGATAGCAGAATGATAGTTGTCAGAGGAAAATGAGGAAGGGTTGTTACCCTAAGAGTCCCCACAATGCACAATGAAAAACCCTAGACTTGCTGTACTACACTGTACATATATAGCTAACAACATCTATTATGTAATTAAAAGGGTAGATTTCATGTCACAAGTTTCACCATAGTTTAGAGCTCAAAAAAAGAAGGGCCAGGGATTTAGCTCAGTGGTTCCAGGGCCTGTCTTGCAAGCACAAAGGCCCAGGTTAGATTCCCATAACCACATACAATACTGGGCGTGGAGGCTCACACCCACCAACAATCCTACCACATACCACAGTGCCAGGCATGGTGGCTCACGCCTATAATCCCAGCACTCGGAAGGCAGAGGCAGGACTGCTGTGATGTGAGTTTGAGGCTGAACTCAGGGCCAGCCTGAACTACAAAGCGAGACCCTGTCTCAAAAAAAAAAGAGAGTATATGTGCACCCATGTTTATAGCAGCCCAGTTTGTCATTGCTACATCTTGGAAACAACCCAAGTGTCCATCAACTGGAGACTGGATAAAAAAGCTGTGGTTCTTCTACAGAATGGAGTACTACTCTGCCATAAAAAATGATAAGTTTGAATCATTTCTACTTAAATGGACATACCTTGAGGATATCCTCATAAGTGAAA
>PVIR01040108.1:0-13534 GCA_004026965.1 Petromus typicus | reverse complement strand
AGCTATTTTCAGCAGCTGGGACACAACGGAGCTGGTCCCTGGCCTTCCACTTAACTGCTGCCGCTTCTAACACCTTTACACTATCACTGTAGCTGTCAGCAGTGAGAACTGCAGTGTGGCCAGGTCCTCTCCAGGGTCATGGCCAGGCGATGCCACAGCTACAACCCTCCAAGAGTCTCCCTTTCTATTAGCACTGCTCCTCCTCACACAGAAATTGCAAAGATAAGAGCTTCTTGGAATACGGGCAAAGGAAATTTCAGTGTCCCAGGCGGTGCCTTGGAAGTGGAGGACGGAGAGGTGGGATCACAGCACAATGCAGGGGATTTTGTTCTCCAGAACAAGGTTATGGTCAAATATTCACTGAGAACTTTGGCTTCTTTGTGAAGAAATGTGAATTTAGAATCCCTTGGCTTCCACTAAAATGACTCTTTCAGCATCCCTTAAGAGTGGTTGTCAAAACGATAATAAAATGTCCTCGTGTTTGCACACATGTCAAAATGGAGGTGATGAAAGCTAGCCTTTCGAGGATGTGGCCCTGGAGAGGGTGGCACCTTTGTTCCTCCTACCATGTGAGAAACTGTATCTCCATGGAGCCGGCTACTTAACCTAAGTGCTTTCCCCTCGGAAGGACTGGCTGCTTCCTCCTCCCAGCTAGGGACCAGGCTTGCCACTTGTATGGCTGGCTGGGGCTCTGCCCAGGTTGAGTGAAAGCTCCTGGCCCTGGTGCCCTGCAGTCTACAGTCTGCAGCTCTGCTCTGTGGTTTCTAACGCTGCCGGCAGACTGAAGTCCAGATCCAGGCGCCTGCTCTCCCCGTGCCATCCAGCCTAGATATGGAGCGAGCCTCACTGTCTTGGCAGGGCTGGGGAGGGTTCTCTGCAGACTGCCACCCAGAAGCAGTGCCAAATTGTGAGAACAAACCACAGGAAGCAGGGGAATGGTGAGGAATAACCAGAAAGAGAGGACAAGAGCCGGAGAAGATGGCGTTGGCACCCATGTCACAGTTTGTCTCTGAACACAGGTTCCCCAGAAGCCGCACGCAGCCCTCTGAGAACGCACATCAAACCCCTCTCCTTGTTCCGGTTTGTTCCTCCTTTCTTTCTCTGTAAAATAAGGAGACAAAACTCACTGACTCTTCTGAAAAGGACAGGAAAGATGCCCGGGACACGCTAAGGACAGATGGAGCATGAAAAACCGTTCTCATCTTGAGGTTCTGAACACTCGATGGAGAATGTGAAAGTCTGAGCAACTGCAAGTGACATTCTGTGCAAAGTCCTGTAGAAAGGGGCTCCTTGCTTTCCCCCCACAAGTCTGCAGGTTTACAGTTACAAGGGAGAAAGGAGTGGCAGGCCTGTGGTCCACAACTGTAGCCCCCGCCTGCTGTGAGGCTGGAGCAGGAGGGTTAAAAGCTCCACTCCAGCCTGGACAACTTTGTGAGATTTGATCTTTTTTTTTTTTTTTTTAAGCCATTGGTTGTATTTTCATTGCTGAAAAAGAGGCTGGTGAGGAGCTCTGATTCCGACTAGACTGCTGGGCAGGGGCGGGCGGACCTGCTCACCCTCTCAAGCTCACCGAACTCACACTGCGCTGCTTTGGGGGCTGCGGTTCTCATCAATGAGTCCTACTCCAGTCGTGTCAGAGCCTTTACCACTCAGAGAGTACCAAGGGCCAACGCAGGTTCACAGGCAAAAGCGCTGGTCCCAGGGGTTGGGAAAGGTGCAGACCCTTCAGCCCCACGTCTCTAGAGGACTGTCAGTAACCAGGCCTGGAGTTCTCGGTTCAGATCCACTCCGCAGCACAGGCCCACCTCCTTCCCACCCTCCCACAGGAGCTCTCCAGACTCCCACCTCCATGGAGACCCCATTGGCTGGTACATGTGTGCATTCCAGAGATGGCGACTTAAAGCCTTTGAGAAGCAGTGGTAGAATTAGATGTGGGTGGGTGGATGGCACATGCCTGTAATCCCAGCAATCTGGAAGGCTGAGGCAGGAGGGTATAAGCTCAAGCTCAGTCTGGACAACTTAGTGAGTTAGCCAGACCATGTCTCAATTTTTTTTAAAGGTCTGAGCATACAGTGCAGTGAGAAGGGCTTGGGTTCAATTCCTCAGCACCACTTTAAAAAAAAAGGGAGAGAAATGACTTACAGAATCGGGCGAGACTGGAAATCTTCCTGGTTCATCCTCTCGGACTGGCGGATTTTCAGGATCTCAGTGTAGCTCAGGTTCTGCAGTTTGCTTTTGAACTGGTCCAGGGAGCTAGGCTTGGTTGTCAGCGCCCTCATAACCTGCTCCCTCACCACCTGGATGACCTGTGGGCAGAAGGAGGACTGTCATTTTCCTGGGGGCTGAGCTCACCTATCAGCAAAGTCCCCCCACACTGACAGCTTCCTGCCTCCCCACTCCCAGCTGTGCATATACTACACCCAAACCTTGTGTGCACTTTTCCGAAGAGCAGACTTCCGTTACATACACCTGCTCTTTCATACTGTCAGAGCCGCAAGGAAGGAAATGGACTAGTTGGAATGAAGGGGAGGGAAGCTCCACTTACTACATGATTGCTGCTAAAGCCACACTGCAGACACACAAACACCAGAGTCAGGAATACACAAAGGCAGAGCCACAGCCAGCAGTGAATATTAATCATCTTTCCAGGAGAAATCGTGGAGATACAGTTACTGAGGAAGTCTGTTGGCACCAGCTGAACTGAATGCGTGGAGAGACCCATGTCTCCCAGCTTTCACATGTGTTCGTGAAAATTACATGTTTAGAAGTGTATGTGTGTGATCTTGCTTCTCTGAGTCAGGCATTAAAGGAAGAGGTTTATTAAGTCAGATCCACATGTCCCATTTGAAACCTCAGGAAAAAGAATATGGTAATTTTCTGCTCAGGACAGGTCTAACTTACGAGTAGGCAATGAGACTTTCAAATGCTAAGAGATTAGTTCAAAATTATAGTTGCTAAGTGAGCTGGGATTTGAGCTCAGGACAATAAGCATTTCTGCTATCCAAGATATGACTGAAATATACAGTGAACATTTACATTACAACAAAATTTATACAGTAAAAGAAACATCACCATTAAGCCCCCTCAAAATACTCTTTTTCCCTTCTTCTACCGCACATATTCCAAAGTTCTTGCCACTTCATGAAGCTGTACTGCCAGTCCATTTTTGTTTCTCCACCAAATGTGATAAAAATCATGGTGATGCTTTGTTGCATGCCAGCCAGTGGAAAGGCAGGCTTATAAAAACACAGTGGGACCTCATCCTTTTTATTCACTCGATCCAGCTTGCACCAAAGTCAAAACGACTGTGAATAGTGAAGTTGGAATTAATTTAGGACACATGAGCACAGCTAACAACATTCATGAAGAGTACTTCCAGAACTGTGTCAGAAAATGACTCGAATGATGGGATAGATGGGTTTGAAGCAAGGGGAATCTTTTGAGGATACTAGCAGCTGTGTGTCTTTTACTGGAGTAAATTTTAAAAATTTAAACATTCACTCTAGTTTTTGATTATGCTTCATTCATAACTAGTTGAGTCCAAAGAGACCAATTAGTCTGGTATGATGAATCTGATCCCACAGATTGGGTATTGAACAAGCATAGACGAAGTGTGGTGTTTGGCTTCTGTAAATGAATGGCTTAATGAGAGATTCATACATGGCTACAGAACGTTACAATGGCAGTGTGGAACTACTGTGACAGAGACTGATGGGCTTAGTTGCTGGTGGGGAGACATTTCACTGAAAAATGTATCTGTCATGGGTTTTAGATAAAGAATGGGTGTTTCACAATGTGGCAACAGCTGAATAAGCAGAGCACCCTTCCTTACACATAAGATGAACCCAGAGTTTCACCTAAGTTGGAGCTGATTACAGAAGCAGTTTCATGCTCTGGAATTGTGGCATTAAGGAAAATTTCCACTTGGCTTTCCACTGGATCTGCTCTTCATTTTTAAACTCAAGGGAAATGCTAAAGTTTGGATACCTGGTGAACTTTGAAATAGTGACACAATAGTGGGCCAACCTGCCATCTCATAGAGGGGCATGACACCACCTGAGTTTCCTCTTTCCCCGTTCAGAAAGCCTCAGAATTGGGGCAAGTTAGTTGGCAGGTGGCTGGCTGGTCACTGGAATCTACCAATGCTACCTGGCCTTCAAGTGGAAAACAGGCCAGGTAAGAAAGAAAGATATAGGAGTCAGAATACTAAAACAAATAAATGACTTTAAAATAAAAACTAGTTAAAGTTGAGAGATTTTAGAACTCTCTGCTTTTTTATTAAAGTACTTTCTTATTAACATACGTTTTCAGCACACAATGATTACAGTCATCATTGGGAGTCTGTACATGTACATAACACAGCTTAATTCTAGTTTTGACTTCCTTCCCTTCCCTTTCTCTCTCCTCCTTGCAACTCTTCTTCCCCCTCCCCTTTGCAAAAGCTCTATTTCCATTTTTTCTCTTCAACTCTTTTCTAAAACCCATTTTTCTTCCTTTTCTCATGCCTTCTCCATCTCTATCCAAAGTATAAATAAGGAACAAAATAAAAGATACTGGAACATAGGGAGATGTTTCTTCTCTTGCTTATAGATGAAGCACTTCAAAGGGCTGGGTGATTAGTCATGTCACTTCAGAAAGACTATTAAAGAGAGAACTATTTTCATATCTCATTTGTCTAGATACAAGAGTAAGTCTAATATGCAGGCATGTGACCTGAATTAGCCAATTGGCGTCTTTCCTAAGGCTGTTCTGATGGACTTGAGATAGAGTTGAAGCACACATTTTTTTTTCCTTCACTCAAATTGAGAGGTATAAGACTACGTCCTTAAATACAGGGAAGTGTGGAAGATGAAGAGACCAATGCCAACAGAAATGAACTAAAGAGAGGCATGTGATTATGAGGTAAGGTTAATAGTGGTTAGGCCTTAGTCAACCACGAAGACATTTCAACCCTTACATTTGGTGCATTGGTTACATGAATCTTTATGTTCTTAAGATGGTATGAATGAGATCTTTACCCCTGGGAGCCAGAATCCCAACAAATACATAGAGTGAGGTCCAAGAAGAGAACAAACTGGAGGGGCTAAAGATGCCCAGATAAAGGGAGAAACCACAAGGCTGGACAGAAACACCCAAACTACCTCAATAACATATAAGAAACAAGGAAACAGGTTTTAAAGAATTGTGCCTTTGCATGAAAGTGATGATGGTCTCTCACAGAATATGGAGAATGTATTTTCTACTTATATCTTATGCTAAAATCCAGGCTTAGAGCTCCTTTAGCTTTAGTTTAAGACTTTGATCCCTGTTAGATGCAAGAATACATAGCAGGGAAATCCTTTAACATATCCTAAATCACTCATACTCCAATTTGAAGAAAGCACAGAATCCTTCCTAAGAATATGCTGGCTAACCAGGGAGAGGAGAGAAGAGGCCGGGGAGGTACTTGGCCCCCGGTGGAAGGCTGCAAGCAGTGTGTTTATGACACAAAACAGAGGCAGGTGGTGCACAGGACGACCTTTGTCTACTGCTTTTCACTGTTTCATCTGGTTGTGATTCTGAGGAGTTCATGAGTCACTCTAAATGCCAAGGAAAAGAATCTCAGTGAGAAATGTTGTTGATTATTTTTAGTAGACAAAATAGCTAAATAAGGTATTACTCTGTGCCTTTGCAAAGCAGCTTCTCCAACCCTTAGGATTAACGATGTGAAGTCTTTGTTAGTGCCCAGGCGTCCAATGCCAATGAAGGTGCTTCCAATCACCACTGGTAATTCTGCTGTCTTAGAAAATGCAGAGCCTTTTAGCATTTGTTTGAATATCTGCAGATGGTGTTGGAGGGATGCCAGCAAATCAGTGGCCTTAAAACATTCTAGTTGTGGTACATGCTTGGCTGCAGACATGACATACAGACTCAGAATTTTTACACACTGGTGGTATGTTCTGGAGTTTTCCTAGCCTGTGTTTGTTCTCTATAGTAATGTCCTACATCATAAAAAAGTGGAATTCCCGAAAGGCATCTGTAACTCAAGTGAAGAGAATATTTGGCTCCTTGGAAGACTAGGGTGGAGACTTGACTCTACCATACCACTGCTAAAGTATCTAACTGTGTCCCTGGGCTCACAGTTGTTCTTTTACATGTGCTCCTGTGTATTATTCCAAGATCTACAGAGCCTTCATGCTGTCTTAGTCTCACATCTCCTCCCATCCTGCCTCTTACCCCATGTCATCCATGCGGCCATTCAGCAACCGTTTCTCTAGCACCAGCTCCATGCAAGTCCTTCTGCTAGACAAGCTCTCTGCCTGGGAAAGTGGGTCAGACACATCCTGGGCCAGGGTGGGTGTGGTGCACCAGAAGAAAGGGCCACATGATCATTCACAAATAAAGCCCTTCTCAATGCTGCTGGCAGGATGAGGACAATATGAAGAGACCTCACATATGGCCACCTGAGCTGCACAGGAGAGGACTTTCTTGGTGGGAGACACAGCAGGAGGATAGGCTCAGAGGGAGCAGGAGAGTAGTGGGGAAGAGGGCACAGTAGTATCCTGCAGCTGGAGAAATGAGGTGTGGTTTCCTGGTGCAATAGAAAGGCAGCATACGCCTTTCTGGGCCAAGGCAGATGGCTTTGATGGCTAAAATGAAACATTTGGAATTCATACTAGATAACTAATGATAAGTTGTCATAGGATTTTGGAGAGTACAATGGAATTCAATAAACCATGCTGGGACACTGTGGTGGGAAGTTGGACTGTCAACCTAATTGGCCTCACATCCATCCAGACAACAGTGGCACACACTTCCGGGTGTGTCTGGGTGAGCCACAGAGGGCTGACCTTGGGTACTATACTCTCTCTGGCTCCTTCCTCTCTTTTCTACTTCCCAGCTGCCATGAACTAAGCTGCCTTGCTCCCCTACGCCCTTTTGCCATGACATTCTTGTATTGAGGCCAGCCAGTCATGAAACAAATCCTTTGAAATCATGAGCCAAATTAACATTCTGCCTTTTTAAGTTGTGGGTAGCTGGTACTGTAAGGGCAAAATAACTAATAAATCATCCCACGAAGAATTAACTCATGGTGGTTTTTCCTATAAAAATATCTTGGACAGGTTTTCCTAAGCTGCATTTATATCACTTGGGAACTGGCTAGAAATGCAGCCTGATGGGCCCCCCAAAAAAGCCTGAGATCTACTGCATGTGAAACCCTATGAGTGGATCTGACTTCCAGGTGATTCTGAGTTCAACTTTGAGGACCACCAGCTTTAGCAAACCACCCAGCACCTTTTCTGCTTCTTCTCATATTCTTTTTTTTTTTTTTTTCCTTTTGAGACAGGGTCTTGCTTTATAGTTTAGCTTGGCCCTCAGCTCAGCTTTGAACTCACAGCAATCCTCCTGTCTCTGCCTCCCAAGTGCTGGGATTACAGGCATGAGCCATACCCAGCACTGCCGTACGTGGTACTGACTGCTGGTGGGAATAAGTCTCCATGCCCAGTATTGTTGTATGCAGTTACCAGGGATTGAATCCAAGCCCTTGCATTTGTAAGACAGGCGCGCATGAACCACTGAGCTAAATCTCGGGCCCTGTTCTCATTTTCTTGTGTTGGAAAGCAGTTATGTTCACTGGTATATTTTCTGTGCCATCTAGGCCATAAGTCTTCAGAGGACAGGCTCTATTGTCTCATGGCCTACAGTACATAGTACTTGACACAGTCTCTTCTAGAGTGTAATAGTGAGTGATGTGTTTAATGTCAAAGACTCTTAGGCTCCTGACTTTCATCTGTGGAGTTAGACAGCAAATCAGTGCTTCATAGAGTTATGAGACCATTGGCGAAGTTTCAAAGTGCACTTCTCCCAAACCTAAAGAATTAATGTGTAGGGTTGAGATGCCAGAGGTCACGACAGGCTTCTCTACAGTGCTGAGTTGGAAAAGGCCTGACACAAGAGGGCAAAGGGCTGCTAGTGAGGGTACAATGATGCACAGTGCTTGGCGCTGTCACTCTAGGTCATCAGAAGCACAACTCACTCTCACTCAGTTGTGTCCGTCACACTGATGTATCTTCACAATGAAGACAGAAGGCTGTCTTAGGGAAGGCAGTTGCCTACACGGCCCAACTTAAGAACAGCTCTTTTGGGAGACAGTTTCCAATGCTGCACCATTTTTCTTCCCAAGAATGTTCTCTCCACAAACAAAATGATGGAAGGCTCAGATGGATCAAAATATTGGGGGAATTACCCGATAGGGTTCTGGGGGGAGGTGGATCCTAAGTGCTCAGCTATGAAGGATAATATTCCAGGGCCCATACTCTAATCATAGAATGTGGAGACATGGCTGTAACCAAAAAGCACAAAAAATTAGGGCAAAAAATAATGATTTTCTTTATAAGGACAATTATTGACCCAGATGCAAACTATTCCTTGCTTCTTTTCCAACCTTCCTAGAGAGGTCTTTAAAATCAGGTGGGTCCTGAAAACAAAAGTGGTTTGCACCAGGGTCGTGAGTGGATTTTTCAGGCTAGCCCATGCATAAAGAACATTATACTGAGTGATGTCATGTGAATTAATCAGAGGAGAGAGAAGATAGCGGTCTACAGTAGACTCAAGGAATAGCATTTGTGTTTTCTGAATTTTCTTTGGGACAGGGAGGCATGGAGCACTGCTCATGTCAAACATGCTGCTAAATGTTTTCCCTTGAGGGGCGGACAATAAATGTTTCCACTTCTGCTGGCCACTGGATGTGTCACAGTGAAAGTCACAGACAGTGATCTTCCCAGTAAGTGGAAGGTGTGGCCATGTTCCAGTGAAGTTTTATTTACAAAACCCAGGTCATGGGCTGGATTTGGCCTGCAGCAGTACTTTGCCAACCCCTTGTGTGGAGGAAAAAGAGCTGGTTTTAGAGTAGACAGTGTTCATTTCAGTCTGCCTCTACCAGGCACCAGCTTTGCTTCTCTGACCCTCTTCTCTTGCCCACAAATTGGGAAGACTGTGTGCAGAGGGAGTGGACAGCATTGAGCTCCCTACCTTCTAAGCTTCCTCTGCAGGCCTCATTATAAAGACATCGCATCCAAAGAAAATAATTTCCCTCACAGCTTGCATACAACGTGCACATTCTCACAGGAGAACTCCAGCCACACACCGCACACGCAGGCAAATTCAAGGTTATGTTCAGGTTGCATGAGACAGAATTGGTTTCGACAGATAACAAGAGAGGTATTTACTATAAGCAGTACTCTCAACTTTAACCTGAATGTCTCCAGGGCCTTGACAGCTACCCAGGCTCATCCTTCCGGTGGGACTGCCCCTGCCCAGGGTTCTGGGTTAGACCTGATGTAAATGAAGACGAAGTGTTCTGCAGGCACCCAGGGGCAGCCCTGTGGTGTGCAACCTCTTGCCCCTCTCTGTTTCACCATGTGTCCTCAATGATGTCAGCTGAATCTGAAACATTTCGTTCATTAATAATGCAAAAAGCTCATCTGGATATCACAAAGGACATGGCCTCATCCTGACATCTATTAATAAGTTTTAGCAAGTCTGTCTTAGTTAACTTTTCTCATTGCTGAGACAATTCACTCTAGTTTACAGTTGGTAGATGTTTCAGTCCACAGATGGCTGGTTCCAAGTCAGGGTAGCATGGCAGAGGAGAAATGGTTCATAACGCGGGTCAGAAGGCAGGGAAGCAGCAAAACAGCAAGCAGTGGACCTGCCTTTCCCTTTTATCCCATCCTGGGTACAAGCCTCTAGGGTGGAACCACACACAGTTATGCTAATCCCAACCTGTGCACTAATTTAGTACTACTCACCCTCAATCCAAGCATTACATCCTTAATCCACATTCACAGACCTTAGGTCCAGCCTACTCTGAGTAGTCCCACCTACGACTGCACCTAAGAGGCTTGGAGGGACGGTCTACATATACACCATAACAAAGTCCTTTTGTTTCTGCTTCCCCAGTGTAGGTCTAGTGGCCCTTTGAGCTCCAATGTAGAGACAAAGGCCAGTGCCATGACTGACACAGACACTGAAGTCCTTTCAAATCCTGCTGTATAAGATGTCGTTTCACACCCAACAAGGGCAAGCTCTGGGATAATCATAGCACCAGGTGACACATGAGCTGAGGGAAAGGATAGTTCACGGCAGGCTGGCTCTTGCTCATGGTCTGACGCCTCTGAGCTGGAGTTCTGGGACGAGATCACTCACAACTGGCCTGCTCCCCACACTGTGACTGCCGTGCAGCTCCTGGCGTGGCTGTGGTATGTCACGATGAGCTCTGCAGCAATGATCACAGTAATGGGCCCTTGCGCTGGGGAAGCCACGTGCTCACGACAGCTGGAAAGTGTGCTCTGAGGATCCCAGCATTCGGGCGCACGCTGATGTGTGCTGTTGGCTGTGCCTCTGGCTCTGTGTTCCTCTGTCTACTTCACAGCATTCACATTCTGCTCTCTGGGGACCGCTGCCTGTCACCTTTCCCAGAGCACCTGACAACCTGTAAGACGCTGCCCTCCCAGGCTCTCCTCACAGCAGCCTGTTCGTTTCAAAATGCAAAGCTGATCCATCATTTGCCTGCTTGAACCCTCCTGTGGCTCCCCAATGCCTTTGGTGGTTTCAGCTGCCTCCTGCTCATGCTTCTTTCCCTTCTTGTCCAGCACCGACGTCCTAATGGGCTCAGCACCTTTACCCATGATCTTGCTGCCCTCCCCAAAAGTCAGGGTCACTGTCCTCTTTCTCCCGAGCTAACCTGGACCGGGCCATAACCAAATGACCTGTGTCTCCTCATTTACTATTTTATAACTGCAGCCAGTACTGATGAAACATGTAGCAGCTCTTGGAAAAAGTGTCTGTTAATTTATGACTGATGATCAGAATAATTAAAGGAAAAAAACAGCCTCAAAAATCTGTAGCTCCTAATTCGTACGGTGTAACAAAATATATGAGTTGCTGATTCTCTTGTGGCAACGAGTGCTGGGAGTGGGTCTTATTTTACCCAGGTTCCCAGAGGAGCAAGGGCGCACGAGGGGCTGGGCGGGAGCAGGAGAGAGGAGAGTGATTCCAGGGAAAGGACAGAAAGGGCTGTGCGCTCAGTGCTGCCCACTGGGCCTTGCAGATGCCCCTGGAGGAGCACAGACTTCAGCTCACTGCTGTCCGCGGGTTCCCTCTAGACGGACAGCGTCAGTGCGCTGACAAGGACAGGCGGGGGCCTTGCTTGCTCTCACCCTGTGTGGGAGGCTCCCTCAGATGTCACCTCCTCTGGGGGCCAGGCAGCCACTGTCACCATGCCGAAAGCATCTGCCTGCTTAGATCAGGCTGCTCTTGGACAAGGGCAGCCAACATTTCCCAAACTTGCTCCATAGGCACTGATCCAGATCAGTGTCCCTAGATACTTGCTTGAGGCTGAGCTGCGGAGTAGTCAGGCTTATGGCTGGCGGTGTTCATACCAGGGCCTGGGAGATCATCATCGGAATCAGAGGTGACTTTTCTGGCATCCCCTGGGAGCAGAGCTTTTGATGGTGCCACGGTAGCAGGAACGGAGCCTGGCTCTGCCTTTGAGCTTCTCATGAAGCAGAACAGAAGGGCCGCAGGTAGCGCTGCTTGTGAAGCTTCCAGCATCCGGAGAATTGGACTGTAAACCGAATGCAGGGCTTTGAGTGCGCTGAAATAACTCCTTATGTAACTCCGATCCTGCAGCTCAGCACAGGTACAACCAGGGACTGCTCTGTTCCAAAGACTTAACAAGCGTCCTGCTCCTCCTCAGAAGGCATTTTAATTTAAGCCTTAAGCTATTTTTTTAAAAGCCAGTAAAAATAAATAAATCTTTCAGCCACTGATTCATCTGAAAATCAATTAAAGCTGAGCTGGGTTTGGAGGAGAAGAATGAGCAGGAAGCAACATCTTGTCTGGTCATTTTGCATCTGCAGGGAAGGAGGTCTTCCCGGAAGAGGAGCCACAAAGCTGCGATGTGGGGTCGCTGCTTCCTCCTGCCCTTTGGGGAAGAGACATCAGGAGCAAGTGGCTGTGTGACGAACTATTTTTTCCTACTGAAACAGGAGCCCAATGAGTATGGCAATCAGGCTAAATTTGCTGGTTAGCTAATTGAAGGCCTGGGTTGGACAACAGGAAGCTCTTCTCACCAGCATCCAAGGGAGTCTGCCCGAGGCAAAGAGAAGTCTGAGCAAATCTCATTAGTGAGTGGCATTTAATCCACAGCTTTAAATAAACAACAAGTCAAGCGAGTCAGTCAAAACATGTGACTGTGGGTGTGTGGGGGGATCTTCTGGCAGACTTTCTCCCACATGATTGGGAGGTAGAAGGGCTATGTTTTGAATGATCTTGCTATTTCGTTCATTTTCTAATGCTTGTTTGCAAAATTTATCCATATCTTGCCAAATATAGTGGCTGAAAACAAAATCTTTTTGAAAGTTGCAAAAAAATAAAAAATAAAAAATAAAAAGACCTCTCAAGTGGAGTTTCCCATACTGGAGCAGCTGGTGGGATGCTGGTCCCTTGAAACTTTTCTTGCTTAGTAATGAGGATGGGGGATGATGGATTGGTTGAGTTTTACAGAGAGCTCCCCAGAATCATGAAGGGGGTTTCACTGAGCAGGAAACTGAGTCTGGATGAAGTTTTCTTTTTTTAACTTATAAGCTGCAGGGTCAGGGATTTAGGTCAGTGGTTCTGGCACCTGCCTTGCAAGTGCAAGGATCCAAGTTCGATCCCTGGGTCTACACATGTGTGCACGCACACACACACACACACACACACACACACACACAAAAATACAAGTTGCTGAAAGTGATGTACAGTTCTCTACTGTTTTTGTTAGTGACTAAGTGGCACCTGCAGGCACATCACCTCGATGTCATCACTGTCCCTTCTCTACTCCAAGCACTGTTCAGGCCTGGAAAAAGAAGCCCCCCGTCACCCTGTAACTGCCCCTGTCATGTCTCAGCCTCCTTTGGGAATAGGACTTTTCCTCTGGCTTCCCAGCATCTAATATCAATTTTATAAGCACTTACATAAGACAGATGCAGAAAGGGAGTGTTGGTTGGCTCTGATATATCAACTTCCAACGATTCTAAGATTAGTCATATTAAGAAATAAATGAAATGTCTCAGGTCTCATTTTGAGGCTAAAACCTGAATCCTTACATGCTCAGAACTCTCAGCCTATTTGGTAGTCACCGTTAAATAGTGACAAATGAAATGGGACAAGCTCGCCCTCTAGAAGGCAGATTTAATAAACTTTTCTTAAGCAGACTGCTCAGATGGGACCACAGGGGAAATGGAGTGGAAAAAGTAATGTTTAGCTCCCACAAACCCGCTCTTCTACCAGGTCAGGCTGCAAAGCCCAGAAGAAACCTGGGAAAGTCAGTGAGCCGGCCCACCAGCCCAGCAGGGAGCAACTCACGTGCAGCTGCTGGTGGACACTTGTGCACAGACAGATGGGAGGGGAGGTGGCCACACAGCAGGCTGTCACAGCTCATAGGCCAAAACTAGGACAGAGACAACCATCCTTCAGAATCCACAAGAGCTCGCTTCTCGGAACTCTG
>PVIR01040107.1:0-13169 GCA_004026965.1 Petromus typicus | reverse complement strand
TATCCACATGATGGGGTAGGGTGGGGCGGTAGGTCTAAAGCAGGATTTGTCCTTGAAACACACCATGTGCCCATTATTGCTTTTGCTAACTCATTAGTAAATGCTTCCACAGTGAGAATTCTGGGAAATGATCCACTTTCAACAGGTAATCCTGATTTCTAAGCAAGGGCGTTTCAGTGGGTGAGTCTATCACCAGACCCACACTGTCTCAAACCATCTCATTGTAATACAGTGCCCTAACAAAATTCCAGGCAGCCAGCACTATCCTAGCCTGGTTTTCTTTTCAGTGAAGAAATTGAAGCAGCAGATTAGGGTGTGGCTAGCCATCTGGGAAAGTGGGTGTGACCTGTCAATCACTGAACTCCAGGACAAACCCACTTTAGCCCTGAATTTAAGACCAATCAGAAAATGTTATCTTCTGGTGTGAGATCAAGCAGTTTCTTGATAGGACAGTCTGGATCTTACCTCAGAGTGGAACAAAAAAAAAGTGTAGCCCTTAATTTCCTTCTGACTGTTCTCTCCCTCCCTTTCCCCTTCCCGCTCCCCTGTGACCTGCTTTCACCCTGCAGAATGTAGATCCTTTCACCTCTAACTGGCCTACACTTTCTCTACACAATATACTTTTCCTGCCTTTCATAAGTGTAGAACCTCATTGCCTTTGGGGTTGTTTTGTCCAATTCTTTGCTTAGGGTCAAAAAAGCTGGAAAGACTCTCTAGGTGTCCACAACTCCTCAGAACCTTGCTGAAAAACTGCTCCATACGAGCACAAAGGAAGGCAGTCTCTCCTCTCACAGATGGACTCCTCTCCCTCTCTGGAAAAGTCATGAGTAGTTGCTCACTCATGAGCAAAAACCAGTCTCTTTGTCTCCACCTCACTTTCTCTGTCCCTCTCTCTTTCTCTTTCTGTGCATTCCAGACAATCATTGCACCACTAAGATATACTCCCAGCCCCTTCTTCCATTTCCCTTAAGAGACTTTCATCCTTTTTTATTGTTTTGTCCAATGAGGCGGTGATCTGTGAGTTATTTTTCCCAGTGTCTCCTTATTCTCTGGTCAAAGCATAAACTTTTTTCATAACTGTCTCTCAGTATTCTTAGTGGTTCCACAATTTCTGAGTAATGAAAGAACTCAGTTTAGGTCAAAAGTTGATAGCAGGATCATCTTGATTTAAGATATTAAAATTGGTTCCAACAAGAGACATGTCCCTGGGATGTACTGCCATGGGATCAATGTACGGGTTTTTCTGCAGTTGAATGACTGGATGAGGAATGGGAGGGCATAGAGAAACCTGGCCAGGAAAGGAGGCATGATAACATCCTGGAACTCATGTGCAGAGCAGTTTCTAAAGCTGTGCATATGGACTGCTGGAGAGAACCCGAGCAGGACGGCCTAGACCTGATATCAGCCTAAAGATTGGGTGACTCGAAAAGGACAGTTCACACTGAGTGTTTGCTACAGGCCCATCCTCTGTAGGATGTGCTTATTTTCCTACGTTCCTATGGCTCAAATTTGCTCAGCAGAGCCTGTTTCTTTTTCTACCTTTAATAAAACTTTCCTGTTGTTTGAGATTGTATTGACCAATTTCTCTCTCAGGACAGAAAGAACCTAGAAATCCCCTCAAGAAGGACACTCCAGCACCTCAAGCCCCAGCAATAAGAGAATTCCAAAAGGTCAAAGCCAGATTTACACCAGTGTAAGAGGGTGTTTTAGCTCAGAACAGACCTAGCCAGGCCTAGCTCCAGGCTCTACTCAAATACAGAGGCTTAAGAGTACACTAAATAGGCCAGAAGGAACAAGAGGAATCCACTTTCCCCAGACAGAACAACCTGCCTGCTAATATACTCACCCAACTTTGTTAACATAACCATCAGGGGTTATGGTTAACTTTAAACTATTTGAACCAGTTTAAGGATATGACGACATTTTCCTGTGCTTCTTGAAAGTCAACAGATACACTGGAGTCACAGGTAATGCCTAGTTATAGAAAAACCCAATTACTGTTAGATAACCCTTGACATGGCATTATGGACTCAGAGGACTGAGAGATTTGATCCTTAATATAGCCTATCATAAATATTTCTCACAACCCATGATTCTATTGCATTAGAAGAATTCACAGTCCTGGTATTTATAAGGTCAGAACCCCAAAGTATTAGTTTAAAATAAGAGGAAAAAAAAGAGTACACAAAAGGGAAGTTTGGGGATAAGGGAGGTGGTGTCACACCTTTGTGAGAACTTCCTGGGGGAAAATAAGCTTTGGGGAGTACTTCTTTCTGGGAAGAAACTTATTTAAAAAGTGAGGTTATAAATTTACTAAGAGAATCCCACTTTATATCCTAATATCTAAAGGTAGACTTTCACATCTAAGATTCTTTTTAAAAATTTATTTTCCCTTTGGTGGTACTGGTGATTCAACCCAAGGACTTGTTGCTGAGATACACTCTGCCTGGGTTTTTAATTTTTTTTTTTAAGGTTTTTTGAGACAGAGTCTTACTTTGTGGTTCAGGCTGGCCCTGAGCTCAGCCTCAAACTCACATCACAGCAATCCTCCTGCCTCTGCCTCCCAAGTGCTGGGATTACAGGCGTGAGCCACCACGCCTGGCACTGTGGTATGTGGTACTGGTTGCTGCTAGGCATGAGTCTCCACACCCAGTATGGTATGTGGTTACCTAGGATCGAAACCCGGGTCCTTGTGCTTGCAAGACAGGCGCTGGAACCACTGAGCTAAATCCCCAGCCCATCAGGAGAACTTTTTAAAATCAAAAGCAGCAATTTTGGGCTAAAACTGCATTAAAAAACAAATCCAAAAGGTGAATCTCTCTATCTTTAGGATTTATAAAGTACTGCTCTAATAAATAAGTTTGCTAACTGTTCTATATCTCCTGTTAAAGATAAGAGTCCATGGTTGGTTTTCAACATCTATCAGAGATTGAACATGACATTTATCATAAATACTATATGATTTGACAAGTGTGTTGTGGAGCAGAGAAAAAGCTTAAATAATTTCCCTGGGGTTATAAATATGAGAGATGTCAGTGTCAAAGCCAGAATTCAGTCTCTGAGTTTTCAGCTTATTTTATGAGTGAGATCTGCTGTCATGATGCATCCCATCTCTGGTATAAGCAAGTGGAATGAGGATAAGAGAAAAACAAAGAACCTATGAGGTGTTTTGCTTTTAAATTTTCTTCTGTAAGTGTTAGGATATTGAGCATGATGAGAGAGAATATTAAATATAAAGTCATATTGAAAATAGAAATGCTGTGAACTGAAAATAACCCCAGACAGCTGGAGAGATTTATCTCAGTGGTTCTGTGCCTTCCTCAAAAGTGCAAGGTCCCAGATTCAATACTCCACACAGGAAAAAAAAATAACTACAGAGCAAGTAGAATTTAATTAAACACCAGAACTTGACAATTAATCAAGAGGGACAACAGAAAAGTATATAATGTAAGTCTAATGATGTTGTAATTATTAACTTGGAAACAAAATGCATACAGGTGTGGTCAGTGTTTCACAGGCCTCCAGGTCCATGGGGTGGAAAGGAATGGAAATGTGTAGAGACTGAAGGGAGATTGGGTCCAAGCAGGAGAAGACCCCCCCACCCCCATGATGATCAGAGAGCTCTGGAACCTTGAGATAAGGGAGTGAGCTTGGAGGAGACAGCTGAAAGAAGGTAAAGGCATTCGGGTTGGCCTTTAGGAAAGGAAGAAAAGATGGAAGGTGAGTTGGGGATCCTGCCATACTGGATGGGTCAGGTGAGGGTGTGAGTGCATTGTGACACTCTCCTAGGCATCACGGGCCAGATACAAGTGGCAAAATCACATTATAAAGAATAACCCTGGACTACAAGTTTTTCCTTTGTGTTGATGACTCACTGAGAAGTGTTGTGTGGTTTGAGTCTCACTGTTACTCTGAGCTGGTATTCTTTGGATTCAGACATACTTAAGCCTTGTTGGAAGATTAATAGGGTGGTTCTTGTAGGAGTTCTCGAGAAGTATAGAATCAATGGCAAGCCATGCACTCAAGATTGAGAGGCAATGTCTTCAACAACCTGCTGTCTAAAACTCACTGCGCCTGGGGTTCACATCTTGGCCCAAGAAAGCGGCCTTGGTTTGGAGTATGGAAGTGAGCTGATGGGAATGACAGCTGAGGACTTGACCAAATTTCTTCAAAGTACTGAATTCCAAGTGTCAGACAGAGGAGCCTGGGACGGGGAACATTGGCAGATCTTCCAATCCAGTGACTCCTCACACCTTCACAACAGCACCGAAAGCCTTGCCCAGGCAACCTGGACCTTGAGACTCAGTAGAAGACACAAGAGCAGATAACAGGGAGGAGACCATCGAGGGGCTGCACCCACTGGTCCTGAGCATATGTACATATGTACATGCCAAGAAGCTTCTAAATATTGGGTGTTTCAGTTAGAGGAACTAGAAATCCTGCAATCATAGCAAAGGGAAAAAAAAGTAGACCAAATGCTTTGTTTTTATGTTGGAGTTCACCTGGGATTCTAGGACCTGTGAACTTGTGATATTGTAGGAAACAGGGAAAGAAGATATTACTAGAACCCCTGCAGTGGGTTCTGGACTCCTGTGAGCCAAAACAGCATGAGACAAATTAAAGAATAAAGGCAAGAAATGACTTAGAGAAGAATCTGGGCTCTGGGCCTGATCAGTGCTTCTCTGAGTAGCAAAGATAAAGACATCTCAAGGTAGCCGCTATTTACTGAGTTCATAGGAAGTAACATGTAAATAAAGGAGTGGTGATAATTCTAAATTATATCAGATGTCTCTGAGAGTGGTGATATTCCTAGGACTGTGCTGAATATCCTAACCCTGGGATCTTATGCTGATGATAATCTTATGCTCTCTTATGCTCTAATAAGATGAGCAAAGATATTCTTAGAAGAGTAGGTGGGATAAGTTAAGCTGATATGGAATTTGTCCCCCCTCAGGTGAAACCTTTCTCTTACTACTCAGTTCTTAAAGAAGCAGATTACCTTCAGTTGATATAAGCTTGCCCTTAAGTGTCTAGCATCATGGAACCACAGAGCTTTCAGCTGTGATCAGAGGCAAAAATGGCGCTATGGTTCGGCATGTCCTAACCGGCCTGTAGGGAGAAAGACTTAGCCTAATGATAATTTAGTTGTGAAATGATTTTTCCCCCAAATCATGTGGAATTGCTGCTGATAGACCATGCCCTGGGAATCACTACTGCAGGAAACAGAAGAAGAGCTGCAGTAGCGGGGTATTATGAAGAAGGGAGCTGTAAAGAATAAGTAGATGTGGGGAGCCATGAGCGAGGACGTTTGAGTGACGTCCACCTGGAGACTTCCGCATTCTCTGAGTGCCATGCCTTCCTTATGAGCAGGATGAAAACCCACCCTTCCCATTCCGTGTTCAGAATTGTCCTATCCCGGGCTACCTCATATACCTTGACTCCTTCCTGTTACTGGATACTATATAAATGCCCTGCTGGGCTTCAATAAACGAGACTTGGTTGGACTCCTGTCTTGTTTCTATTTCTTGTGTCCTTCCTGTCCTATTTTCTCCCACTTTTTCCCCTAGATACCCACGTTTTTAACCATGCAGGCCAGGGCAAGTAGACACTAGAATTAGAGGAAAATACAAAGGTGCAGTCAGCAAGTTGGAGAGCTATTGTCCAAATTTGAAAGCCGAAGGTCCAGAAGAGCTGTGGATATAAGCTCCACTCTGAGAGCAGGACAGGAGTGATTTTTCCCTCACCTCATTTTTAGGTACCAAAAAGTTGGTACTCCAAACCAAGATCCCCTCCTTGGGCCAAGATGTGAACCCCAGGTGCAGTGAGTTTTAGACAGCAGGTTGTTGAAGACATTGCCTCTCAATCTTGAATGCATGGCTTGCCATTGATTCTATACTTCTCGAGAACTCCTACAGGAGCCATTAGGAATACAACCTAATCTAGTAGTTTTCAATGTGTTGTCTTCAGACCAGAAGTAGGAAGACCACATGATAACTTGTTAAAAGTACAGATGATTGATTTGGGGCCGGGGATTTAGCTCAGTGGTTCCGGCACCTGTCTTGCAAGCGCGAGGACCAGGGTTCAATCCCTGGTAACCACATACGTATACTGGGTGTGAAGACTCACGCCCAGCAGCAACCAGTACCACATACCACAGTGCCGGGCGTGGTGGCTCATGCCTGTAATCCCAGCACTCGGGAGGCAGAGGCAGGAGGATTGTGATGTGAGTTTGAGGCTGAGCTCAGGGCCAGCCTGAACTACAAAGCGAGACCCTGTCTCAAAAAAAAAAAAAAAAAGCCTAAAAAACAAGTACAGATGATTGGACTCTTCCCTAAATCTACTGATCTGGAAACTTTGGAGAGGGAACCCAGCAGACAGTATTTTAACAGTTCCGCTGGATGGTTCTAACGCAGGCAGAAGTTTGAGACCCACTAGCTTAACCTAACCTAAACACTTACTCCAAAATATTTGCCTGAGATTTGACCTAGAGGTGTGGATAGACCTGGAACCATTAAAATGCATGCTCCTGAGCAACCACAGCACAACTGTACCTCTGAACATTAATGCTAAAGACTTTAGATTTTTAAAAATTCCCCAAGTGAGAGCCAGAAATTTAGCTCAATGGTTCTGACACCTATCTAGCAAGTAAAAGGTCCCAAATTTAATCCCCAGTAACAACATACCACAATGTCAGGCATAGTGACTTGTGCCTGTAAGCCCAGAACTCATTAACCACATACCACGATGCTGGGTATGGTGGCTCACACCTGTAATTCCAGTACATGGGAGGCAGAGGCAAGAGTATTGCTGTGAGTTCAAGGCTTTCCTGGGCTACAAAGTAAGTTCAGGACCAGCCTGAACTACAAAGCAAGAAACTGTCTCAAAAAACTAAAAAAAAAAAAAAAAAAAAAATTACTCCCCAAGAATTCTGTTAAAAATGGGCATTTTTCTTAGACATGGTGACCAAAATGAATGAAAGCTTTGGTCTGATTATAGGAAGACTCATTTGGCAAGTTGCAGCGATAACACAGTTTCAGAGTGAACTGCTTTAGGAGTTACACAGACTTATGTTGACTCTAAGTGCTAGAACCTAAGTATCTTTGTCTAAATGGAAATAAAAACAGACCTACTTCAAGACAATGTTATCACAACATCTGATATAAACATATAAAGCTCTTAACACTGCATTTGGCACATCACAATGCCAATAATAATTACAATGTTATCAATTAGTACAGTATAATGGTATTATTCTTTGAAATAAGACCCATATTAGATTGGGGTTACATTAAAGAAGATCTTGAAATCTAGGTGGAGTTTGCCTCAGGTCTCTCTAGAGAAACAGTTGGAGAATATACATTACATATATATTCTGTGTCAAATTGATAGAGGTATCTGGTCTGTATGTTTTTGGTGCAGATGAGTGATATATAGAAACCTGTATCAATGGCAGTGTTAAATCACAAACAAGATATATAACTTTAACTCATACATATGATATATATTAATATACTGCAAATGTGTATCTTACTCTAGAATTGTCTGTATGATTATGGAAGCTGACCTGCAGTCAGCAAGTTGGAGAGCTGTAGTCCAAATTTGAAGGACCAAGGTCCAGGAGAGCTATGGGTGTAAGTTCCACTCTGAGAGCAGGACAGGACTGATTTTTCCCTCACCTCAGTCTTACCTTTTTGTTCTGTTCAGGTCTTCAACTGACCGGACAAGGCCCACCCACACTATCAGGGGTCATCTGCTTTACTCAGACTATCAACTCCAATGTTCATTTCATCTACGATACCCTCTCAGATGCAGTCAATAATGTTTGAACAAACAGTGCATCACATCACATTAGCCCTCCCAGAGGTATCCGGTATTGCATAAGTATTGTGCAGGAGGTGATGTGGGAGAGATGTCAAGAAAAATCTCAAATCAGAAACAAAGCAAAACAAAACTCAGAAGTTGGCTTGAATGCAATTATATATTTTTAAAAAATTAATTTTTTTTTTTTTTTAGGTTTTTGGAGACAGGGTCTCGCTTTGTGGTTCAGGCTGGCCCTGAGCTCAGCCTCAAACTCACATCACAATCCTCCTGCCTCTGCCTCCCGAGTGCTGGGATTACAGGCGTGAGCCACCACGCCCAGCACTGTGGATGTGGTACTGGTTGCTGCTGGGTGTGGGTCTCCACACCTAGTATTATTATGTGGGGAATCGAACCCGGGTCCTTGCACTTGCGAGACAGGCGCCAGAACCACTGAGCTAACTCCCTGGCCCTAAAAATTTAAATTTTTATTGGTATATTATGAATACACATCATCATTGCATTCAACACTGAGAGTTTGTACCAGAATATGACATGACTTGATTCTCATTCCTCCCACTGCCTTGCAGCCCCCACCTCCTATAATCTTTGTTTCCTTTTTTCTTTACTACTGTCACATTCTTTTCTCCTCATTATTTACATTATATTTTATTTATATTTATCTTTAAAATATGCTGTTACAAAACAAATCATACATTTTAGTGGGCAGAGGCAGATGTGAATTATAGAATTTGACAAGAATTCTATTGGAGCATGGTCATAATAGGGCAACATACAGTTTGTGCATTTTGCTCGTTTGGTAGTTCCATTAGAAAGAAGCCCATCAATCAGCAGCAGGAATGCAAGGTGTCAGCAGAACTGAGTCTTAGCTGAGAGATTTGAGGGCTCGACAGTTTATAATAGATGTAAGAATTGTGAGTGGGCACAGTCAGACGCTAAAATGCTTCTAATAAACACGCCCAGCACTGTAGTATGTGGTACTGGTTGCTGCTGGGTGTGAGTCTCCACACCCAGTACTGTATGTGGTTTACTGGGAATTTAACCCCAGGCCCCTGCGCTTGCAAGACAGGTGCAAGAACCACTGAGCTAAATCCTCAGCCCTAAAGGAAATATATATATATTTTTTTAAGGTTTTTTTGAGACAGAGTCTCGCTTTTGTGGTTCAGGCTGGCCCTGAGCTCAGCCTCAAACTCACATCACAATCCTCCTGCCTCTGCCTCCCGAGTGCTGGGATTACAGGCGTGAGCCACCACACCCGGCGCTGTGGTATGTGGTACTGGTTGCTGCTGGGTGTGGGTCTCCACACCCAGTATTGTTATGTAGTTACCGGGAATGGAGCCTGGGTCCTTACGCTTGCAAGACAGGTGCCAGAACCACTGAGCTAACTCCCCGGCCCTAAAGGAAATATTTTTAACAGAGTAGATATCATCCCTGAAGATAAATGAAGATTGTGTACTTTTGTGGAAAGAGGATTATAGATGTATTTGTCTCCATTTTTTTATCTGGACTTTATGAAATATTCTTCATTGTCACTTAGTCCAAAAAATAGTTTTGGTGGCCTTGTGTGCAGGAAATATATCAACTAAATACTGCTTAGCTTTATGAAGATAGTTAAAGAATCTAAGAATTCCCTCCACCAAAGTTATAAATCTGTAAGCTAAAACAAATGTACAGATTTGAGAATTAGATTCATTTCTATATTAGAAATAAAACACTAGAAATATAATCATACCAACTTCTTATTTTGTGGCTGAAGAAATGAAGTCCAGCTCAGGTGGCCATGAATTGCTACTGTCACTAGCCAAGACAGTAGCTGGGGAAGAAAATAAAGAAAAAGAACACCTGGTCTCTGATTCGGACTCCTTTTCTTGCCATTGTATGCTTAATAAGACTTTTGGACTATAACAAGCATCCTCACGTGCCAGACATCAGCCCGATGTTCTGACACACATTTTCTTGTTTACTCTTCATAATGATGCCTGAAATAGGTGTGCCTGGGATTTTCATCACCCTTTTATAAATGAGCCAACACAGCCACAGAGAGAGCCAGGCATGCAGAGCTGGAAGGCACAAGCACAAGTCAATTTGTTCTATTGACTTGAGTTACAGGGACCTCCAAAGACTGAAGGAGAAAATTAAACTACTTGAGGACAGATGTAGTTCTAATTTGCCCTCTTCTTTTTTTTTAGCTTTTTTGAGACAGGGTCTCACTTTGTAGTTCAGGCTGGCCCTGAGCTCAGCCTCAAACTCACATCACAGTGATCCTCCTGCCTCTGCCTCCTGAGTGCTGGGATTACAGGCGTGAGCCACCACGCCTGGCACTGTGGTATGTGGTACTGATTGCTGCTGGGTGTGAGTTTCCACACCCAGTATGGTATGTGGTTACAGAGGATCGAACCCAGATCCTTGTGCTTGCAAGGCAGGCACTGGAACCACTGAGCCAAATCCCCGGCCCGACCATAGTTTATTTAAATTGCTCAGTTCAAAAATTAAAAAATCTACCATTCATTATGCAAGATTTAAAGGCTGCATTTAGATCTTGACATTGAAAACATTTATCACGTGTTACCCTTAAGAAAAGGCCAAATTGGTCCGGGTCTCAAAAAACCTTGAAACAAACAAACAAAAAACTATGGTCAACAATAAACTCAAAGTATATAAACCAGGTAGACTGGATAGTTATGTTTCATCATCACTTATTGAAGAATCAGTGGGGCATTTGCTTTTTTGTTGTGGGCCTAAAATTATGCTGATCATTGTCAGCAAAGATACTTGAGATACAAATGAAAATACCAAATTTATTTCTCCTGCATGCCAATGTGTAGCCTTTTACCTCAATTTTTTTTTTAATCACAGAGAAAAAGTGCTGCTCATAGTTGGACAATGTAAAGAATAATCATGGGCTGGGGATTTGGCTCAGGGCTAATAATCATATCTTATTTTCAGTATAATTCTCCATAACCTTCTTCCTGTTAACAAAGATGAAACACATGCAGGTATTTTGATTTTGTTCAAATAGAGTCATGCTGTATATATAATTTATACTTTGATTTTTTAAAGTTTGAAAATCTCTTACATGAATTCCTAGAAGTTAATCTCAGACAAAGACCTCTTTCTGATCTAGTTTCTGTGTCAACACAAATATTTCATTGACAAGGAATGTTATTGTGTGTGCATGTTAGAGTTCCATCTTTTTTGTCTTGTATTTTTTCATATACTGGTTTTCTCATTCTTTACTCCAACTACAACTCTTTCCTAATGGTGTTAATAAATTAATGTTTTTCAGTTCATGTACTATGTATATACACTATCTTACACCAAACAAAAAGATATAATTCTTTTCACATTTTCACATCTCTGAAATTGTCATATGTATAACAGTCTGAGAGTCAATGAACTATCATGTACACATGTACAATGGGGCCTTTTCCTTCATTCTTCACTTTACAGAAACAAAAGCAGGGGAACTGGGCATGGTGGCTCACACTGGTAATCCCAGCACTATGGGAGACTGAAGTAGGAGAATGGCCAGTTCCAGCCCAGCTTGGAACTCAGCCACTTAGCAAGACACTATCTTAAAATAAAGATCAAAAATGGTCTTGGGGTATAGCTCAGTATGAAGGTCCTGGGTTCAATCCCCAGTACCAAAACAAAAACAAATTCATGTTTTGCATACTTTTTCTGAATTTTATTTCTCCTTTATTTGGTGGAAATTTCTCCCAGACTACTGATATTTTTTAAAATCCTTTTTAAACCTGTACCATAATATCTTCACTATCATTCTAGTGATAGACAGCTATATTTTTTCCTAGAATTTTTTTTCCCTGCAAGACAAATGCTTCAATAAACATTCTTGTTGATATATCTTCTGTTTTTATTTCCCTTAGATTCTAAGCAGTGGTTTTTCAGGATTGAAAAGTGATATTATTTTCTTTTTAATATATTGTTTATATTATATTATATTGTTATAACAATATATTGTTTATATTAACAATATATTGTTATAACAATATATTTCTGTTTAATATATTGTTATAATATATTGTTACAATCATAATGATTGTAATAATAGGCTCCTGTTCTGGGTTTGCTACCCAAGAATACAGTGGCTGAAGACAACAGTCATGTAGAGCACAGTTTGGCGGGGGTGGGTGGGGTTTCTTGTCCACCACACCTGGGCTCCTAGTGACTCAGTATATGAAAAATAAAGCAGCTTCCACTGAATAGGCTGTAGTAAGAAGTGTCATGAGGGTACAGTTCAGGCAATGGGTAAAGGAAGATAGCACAGGAGGAGAAGGGGGAGGGGCTTGCAGTGATGAGTTCTAGAGAACAGGTTGATGAGTTTGGGAAGGGTGTTTACCTGGGTTGGGGACCTATGGAAGAAATGAGGGAGTATGGAGCGAGAATTCTGGTGGTAATGGAGACCTGGCTTTGACATCCTGTCTTATAAAAATCAAAGGGTACGGTTGGAGGGGTGGAGTCTTACAGGAAGGTATCTTAATCATTTCTTTTATCTCTGAGACACAATATCTGCCACCTGCAACTTGAAGGAGGAAAGATTTATTTTGGCTCACATTTCCAAAGTTCCAGTCTTTTGTGTGGTTGATGGCATGGTAGATGAACATGTGTGGAGGAAATCTCCTGTTATGGTAGCCAGGAAGTTGAAGAAGTGAGGAGCCCAAGAAGGAGCTACAACTTTCTAGATCAGATACCCAAGGACTTCCCTGTCTGCCTAGCCCTCCCGCCCCCCCCCCGCCCCCCCGCCAATGGCAGGTCACCATTAGTTCCCCCACGGTCGAGTCCTCTTCAAAGGCCCTAAGAGAGTATGAGAGTCTTAGGGGCATCTGGAAATAAACTATAATTTCAAATCATTGGTTCATCTCTACTCTAGGGGTTTTAACTCAAAGTATGGGGCCACTGAGTGGAGCGCTGTCCTGCAGGAGGAGTGACCTTCCTGCCACTTGGTACTGCGATGCACTTCCCATGTCAGTTGGCATCCTAGAGCTGTAAGGAAAGCCTTGTCCCTTCTCTGGGGGTCAGTGTCTTCAGAGACAATGTGCTTGAATGATCTTTCAGATGTTTTGTACTTCTAGATTTGGGATTATAAGAAAGCAGCTGCTGGTTCCGGCGAGTTAGCTCAGTGGTTCTGGCACCCGGTAACCACATAACAATACTGGGTGTGGAGACCCACACCCAGCAGCAACCAGTACCACATACCACAGTGCCGGGCGTGGTGGCTCACGCCTGTAATCCCAGCACTCGGGAGGCAGAGGCAGGAGGATTGTGATGTGAGTTTGAGGCTGAGCTCAGGGCCAGCCTGAACCACAAAGCGAGACCCTGTCTCCAAAAAC